>JAHKKF010509992.1:0-15688 GCA_019740295.1 Labeo calbasu | reverse complement strand
ACCTTTAGTGTCATTTGTGATAGTGATGGCAGATTGGCTGATGAATAAAACAAACTCCCACAGACTGTCTCAGGAAAGCTTTTTATTCTACTCCATTTTAGAATTAGCAGACAATAATTTTATTAGTTTTAGAGACTTAATAAAGTGGTTGGTCATTGTCTTTCAGATCATTTTTGGATGAGCATTATTATAGACAGACTAACAACAGTTGCTCTAATTCTCTTAAATCCAATGCAAGACACTGCTGAAGCCTAAATACAGAAGGTTGAAGAGAATCTCCCAAGATCATTTAAGATATAAACACTTTAAAATGGTCTGTATTCACAAAAAGAAATTTGCTGCATGCACAATTGGCAAAGCTATAATACCAGACAAGACCATCAAAACCTTGCACCTTGAACATTGTCCACTTCAGAAAATAAAGACATAAGCTAGCATTTTCATTATATGTGTGTAATATCTAGAGAGAATAATATGCAAAGCATGCTTATTTCCATACAAACCCACCAAAAATCCCATAGGGGTCAAAACGTTTGTACAATGAGACTGATGGTCAACTGCTATAGCAAAGCTTAACAACTCACTACTGAAAAAACAGCTAAAACCAGCCTAAGTTGGTTGGCTGCTTTAGCTGGTCTCCAAAGCTGGTTTTAAAGTGGTTTTGGCCACTTTTTAGCTGTTCAGGCGGGTCTTAGCTGGTCAAGCTGGGAGACCTGCTTAAAGACCAGCCAAGCTTAAACCAGATATTTTCAGCTTAAACCAGCTAAGAGCTTTTAGATTGGTTGTAGCTGGTTGTTAACCCTTTTTCTGGTAAATCAACTGGTTTTAGGTGTTTTTTTTTTTGTTTTGTTTTTTTGCGGTTTTTAAATGAGCTGCTTTTAGCGGTTCCTTTTTTTTTCTTTCTTACTAAATCAGTTGGTTTTAGCATTTTTTGCTCGATTTTATCATTCAAGTTAGCTAAATGTTAATTCACATTTAAAAATGTTAATCATGCTAGAAACATGTTAACAACATGCTAGTAACTTTGTAATCAAACTAGCAACATCCTAGTAACTTGCTAATCATGTTAAAAGCATGCTAACAACATGCTAATCATGCTAGCAACATGCTAGTATTCATGCCAAAAAAATTCTGGCAACATGCTAATCATACTAGAAACATGCTAGTAACATGCTAATCATGTTTAAAACACGCTAGTGACTGCTAATCATGTTAGCAACATGCTAATCATGCTAGAAACATATTAGTAACATGTTAATCATGCATGCTAGTAACATGCTAATCATGTTAAAAGCATGCTAACAACATGCTAATCATGCTAGCAACATGCTAGTATTCATGCCAAAAAAATTCTGGCAACATGCTAATCACGCTAGAAACATGCTAGTAACATGCTAATCATGTTTAAAACACGCTAGTGACTGCTAATCATGTTAGCAACATGCTAATCATGCTAGAAACATGTTATCAACATGCTAGTAACTTGCTGATCATGCTAGAAATGTTATCATTATGCTAGTAACTGACCAATCATGCTAGAATCATGTTAACACCATAGTAACTTACTAATCATTCTAGAAACATGCTAATTATGTTAGACACACGTTAGCAACACGCTAGTAATCATACTGCTAATCATGCTATAAATAGGCTAGTAGCATGTTAATCATACTAGAAACATGTTAGCAACATGCTGGTAACTTGCTAATCATGCTAGAAACATGCTAGCAACATGATAGAAACATGATAATTATGCTAGAATCATGCTAGCAATATGCTGGTAACTTGATAATCATGCTTAGCAACATGTTAATCATGAGAAAATTTCTTTGTTATTTGCTTTACTAAAGACCCTGCTGAAAAAAAACCCCAGCTAAAACCAGCCTAAGCTGGTTGGCTGGTTTTAGTTGGTAATCCAGGTTGGTTTTAGCTGGTCAGCAGGCTGGTTTTAGAGGGGTTTTGGCCACTTCCTTGGCTGGTCAGGCTGGGAGACCATCTGGAACAACCAGCTAACACCAGCCTGACCAGCCTAGCCAGGATGGGAGACCAGCTAAAACCAGCTATGTCCATCTTAAACCAGCTAAGACCAGCCAACCAGCCTTTTTTTTTTTTTCCAGCAGGGCAAGTGTTCTTTAGATTCTCTAAATGCTTTATTAGTATGCTTGATGTGTTAAAAATGGTTTTAATAATTCTTCTCTGCTCTTGTTAATATCATGTGCCTTACAAGTGGGAGGCAGGAGATGTTATTTTAGAGACCCTACATCCTAGCTTCTAAGAAGATGATTTGCATTAAATACCTAGAAATGCAGCTAGGGGAAATAGTTGGAAACCTTAATGGACATATATGTTGAATATGCATCATGATTAGATCCTGGTTTGATTAGAATATGAATATTGAGTGTTTCCTCTTTGCCATACTCCGCAGCCAATCTGTATGACTGCTAAACTTTCTTGCAAAAAAGTTTTGCAAAGATTTTTGGCACAACACTATAAACATGCCAACGACATGCTAATCATGTAATAAAGATATTAACAACATGCTATGCACTAAATCATGCTACAACATGCTTTCACATCCATCTAATCTATCTATCTAAATTTTTAAACTTCAAGTTTTTACAACTGGTTCAGATTTTCAGACAAGGCTTTTAAAAGTCTTTGTTGTTGTTGTTGTTGTATGTGATGTTCTGTCAAGCTTTAAGTTCTCTGACTTATTACTCTTCAAATATTAGTGCTTTGAAATGCCCTTCTTTATAATGATGGTTTATCAATGTGTTCCTTTATATTTACATATGCTAGTTTTGTAATATTTCCAGAACATCAGCATGATTGCAAATGTATGAATAAAAGAACTATTGAACATGAACTGCAATTTAACACTTAAGACTGATTTATTATATTTAATATTATTTTATTCTATTCTGCAACTTTAAACAAGACAACACTTTAATCTTTATTTAACCATTAATTATCATTCAGTATTTCTTTTAAACAATGTGGGACATATAAGGAATTTTAACATGTGAGGTGGCTCAAAATCACATCATAAAAAAAAAATCATAAAAGTATTTTATTCAATTGCTTTGTGTGAGGAACAGACCCTAATTTATTCCTTTACTCATGATCTTCATCTCTATCCTTAATAGCGATCATAACAGTCAAATCCCACACTCATTTAATTTTTTAATTTGCCGCCTCAAGAAGTGTTATGACAAAGGTTTTATGTTAGTGATATCAAGTGATCATTAGTTCTTGACTGCTTCATCACTGATTGTGACATGTTGCGTTTCAGATGATGTATGTGTTAAAATGAGATAGGCTCAAGGTTCAAGATAAAATTTTTAGCAACGTAATAACTTAACTTCTACTGTGTAGTTCACACAAAAATCTAATGTAGGGATAGCTCAGCTTTAGCTGACTATCAGCTGTTCAATCTCTCCAGTCACAGTGATTCTCCTTTCTAAGGTACATGCATGTTTACTATGCAGTGTCAGTCACCTACAGCTTAGCCAAAGTTCGCAACCAACCCTTCCTCCCCTGCCCTTGACATCATTGTCCTTTATTCCATATAGCTTCATGTTCTGCACCTTTGCTGTTTGTTGTTTTATTTCTCTGTTTTAGATCTCCGCATCAAGACAAACTTTTCAAGCAGTCCTTGAACATTGTCTTATTCACCATCTCCATATTCTGTTAATTGCTTTTGTACAGTCTTTGTTTACATGTTATCCTGATGGTTCCAGGAGGCTATTTCAGGCCCAGCTAATATGAATTTATTGTAAAGTTGAACCCCCATACAGAACCATACCGCCAAATCAAATGCTGTAAATTAACAACAATCAATACGTTTCATTGCCATTTACTGCTAGGGAACAGTGTTGGGGAAAGATACTTTTAAAAGTACTGCATTACAATATTGTGTTACTCCCTAAAAAAGTAACTAATTACATGACTTAGTTACTTTTTATGGAAAGTAATGTGGTAAATTACTTTTGTGTTACTTTTTAAATCTGAGCAGGGCTTACGTATTTGTTTTTATTAATAAAAAGTTCTGTTTTTAGCAAATGTAAAAGTCCTTTCACACCAAAAAGTGAAATGAATAAGCCTCACGCTTAAGGAAAAGTAAATTCACGTCTGTACAGTAGAACACAGGAAAAGGTGGTTCAACACTCTTCAGCAATAAAAAAAAACAATGAAGCACAAATGTTAGTTTATCTAAAGTCATTTTTGCTTATTAGTACGGTTGAACTAAATAATTAAAGGTCAGCAGCAAAGACACTGGTTAATAAAATGGGGTTAAATACATAAAGGATATTTGTGTTATTTAACATATTTAATTGTTACAGGTTTGCGTTGTATTCTGAGTTTGCATTTCACTGTTTTAATTTGTTTTGATGAATACTAAATCTTTTTTTTTTTTTTTTCGAGTGAGATGAATGTTCACATTTAGTCTAGAACTACAGTAACACACAATGCACACAGTAAGTAACTACAAGTAAAGTACTACAAGTACTTTGATACTCCTTTATAACATTTATTTCAGGTCTGGGTCACATCAGGGTCGTCATTCTTTGCTGTATGTGGGCCAAAAGAAAACTGGTTGTGTGGAGTGGAGCTAAGCCTGAAAAAAATTCTGTGGTAGTATGTCTGTAAACTAAATCAGTGAACTATTTTGTATTGATACTTTTACATATAAAACAAATTTTTAATCTGTAAAACCATAATGATTAAAAACCTGTAATCATTGCATTTACACTCCATTTACACATTTTGATGCTTTTATCCAAAGCAACACACATTGCATTCAAATGCTAGAGCTGCATGCTGTAACTGCCGAAAATAAGCACAGATATTGCGCTGCAAAGAGCAATACTACGTAAAAAGTAATAAGAGAAACGCCCCCTAGTGTAGCGAAGTAAAAGTACAGTTTTTATGCTAGAAATGTACACGAGTTAAAGTACCCATCTTTAAATCTACTCTTAAAAGTACAAATTTTCTAAAAATGTACTCACATAAATGTAACGGAGTAAACGTACTTCGTTACTACCCACCTCTGAATAAAGCAGGGCTCAGTGCTAAGGATTTTTTTAAGGATTTTCTGCATCTTATTGCGATTGAACCATTTATAATTAAACATTTAAACTGAAAAGTCTTAAAAAGATGTGCATTTAATAAGCTTTTGTGACAACATTCTTCAAGACCCAAATGGATGAGTGACGTCAACTGGAGCAAGAGTCTTTCATGCCGGCCCAGGGTCACTGGGCAGTCTTTATTGTTGAGTCCTGTTAAGTATTTTTGCATAGTTTTAGAAACTATACTAACTGTAAAACAATTCTTCAGTAAATTTCTCTCAACTCATTTAAACTAAAACCAGCACATATTCAGGTAAAATTAATGTAAAACTGTGTCAGACCAGTAAAAAGTTATGAGCAGATGTTTTATATAATTATTATTTTTTTTTATTATTCTTATTATAGTAATAGTATTATAGTAATTAAAGTTAATATTACCTTTATTATCATTCAGATTCTTTTAAAATATATTTTTTATGTTAAGATACGGAGCCCAGAAAGTCACCTAGCAGAAAAAATAAATCAATCCGTGGCAATCCATTTTGCAATTCATCCTCTCAGTTTATAAACCGTGCTCACAAATTCTTAAACTGTTCCCTCGGTTTAACAAATCGTGCCCACAGATTAATAATCTATACCCACGAATTTCCAATCTGTGCATTAATTTTTTGTAAACTGTACCTTCAGTTTTTTTAACCATACCCACAAATTCATAATCCGTGCGCACGCTTTCGCAATCTGTTTCCACAGGTTTGTAAACTGTACTCACGGATTCATTATAGAAGAACAGCAAGCTTCTAGGTTGTCTACGTGTTAATGAATCATGTTGTATATTACTTTATTGCGTATTGTTATGTGGAATTCTTCCTCGGCTGGGATCATTTACAACCGCATTCGTTTGAAGCCGCATTTAAACTGCTTTTTGGACATTCAAAATTGGGGCACCATATCAGTCCATTATATGGAGAAAAATCCTGAAACGCTTCCCTCAAAAAACAAATTCCTTATGGCAAAGAAAGACATGAACATCTTGGATGACAAGGGGTGAGTACATTATATGTCAATTTTTGTTCTGGAAGTGGACTTCTCCTTTAAGTCATTTTCTTTCAGTTATAGCGGGTACGAGGTGGAATACAACTATTTAATCTTAAAAATTTATTATTATTGTAGAATTAACCCTTACTCTTTTGTAAGTCATTTTGGATAAAAGCTGCTTCTAATTGTCGAGCGAGTTGTGCCGGTGAACATATTTTAACCTCAATTCACTATAGAGAAAGTGAAAGTAAAAAACTGACGGCACTTTAACACTGCATTCAGGGGCGTCATGCACTCAGAGAGGGGAGGTGAGTAAATAGGCTTAGGTTTTATTTATTTTTGTTCTTTTTATTCAAAATATTCTCAAACCTGTTAATGTCAAGAAATATCTAGATTCTCAAATATGTGAATGCATTTTGCACCTTAATAGATTCAGTTGATGTATAATATTGGCGATAGGCAAAGTAGCCTAATACTGTAATCTAATAACTACGCATAAAAATAGTCTACCAGATATGGGTGTCATGCCATAAAATATTTTTAATACTTATTTAATGTGAGTTTAATAAAAACATTACATACAAGTTATTAACTTTCATTGTAAGTCAATAATTATAACATTTATTTACATTCAGCTTAGCCAGAGTTAAAGCACTCTCGAAAACTCCAATTATAATCACTGAAGCTGTTTACATTGTGAAATAAATATCTTACTTACATTCGTACGCACATCTGCACTTTGCCGTTTCTGATGAGAGAATTCGCCAGAGAATTCAGTCAGCGAGCTAGTAAACAAAGCAGTGGTGTTTGATTGATGGCTAATCTGAACACATCTGATTGGTCTTTGCATTCAAAAGCTCAATAGAATCGTGTGTGATTAGTTATAATACAGGTGACTTCCCGGGCTCCGTATTACGAAATATTTAAGTTTAATATATTTAATTGTGAGCTTTAAATACATAAAACAAGCACAGGATAATTTTTCAATAACTTTTGCATTCTAAATTAAATCTGAATCTGAGTTTGAGAAATTTAATTTAATTTTCTTTTTAATCATTTTAAACAAGACTGTCTATTTACACTAAGTGCAAATAGCCCGTCTTGTTGGCCAGAGGTTATTTACAATAACTCTGCGCCCTAATGTCTGATTGAGCTAGTCAACAGTACAAAAGACAGCTGTCCTACAACAGTTTCAGTGGTGTAGATGGTTAGGCATGTGCTTTTTGACACAAACAACCTGGGCTTGAATCCGCCTTTCTACAATTTTTTTATTCCCCTCCCTGCAAATAATTGCCACTATTTGCAATAAGTAGTACAAATAGCAGAAAATCCTGCTATTTTAACATAGTGTAAATACTAAAAATATTAAACAGATTGTCAACAAATACCTATAGTCAGTGTAACTGAACCTGACATATTTATTTTCTAGCGAAATATTAAAAATGATATGGGAAAGTGGAACTATGTGTTAAATTACATTTTTCAAACAAAAAAGGGGGCATGACTGCAGATAACCTGTGAAACATAACGAAACAAGTTCAGTAATTTAAACGATTTCCTGAACTATTTTCCTTGACTTAATACTGTCACATGGAATTGATGTTAATGCCGTTGAAATTCTGCAGCAAAGCGATGATATCTCAGATCATTATCTACTCGTGTATACTCGAGATAACTAAAACTGTAAATTCAACTCCTTATTACAAGTATGGTAGAACATCACTTCTACCACAAAAGAGCTTTCTAAGTAATCTTCCTGTCTTATCTGAATTCCTCAGCATAACCAATAGCTCAGAAAAACTTGATGATGTAACAGAAACTACGGAGTCTCTCTTTTCTATCACTCTAGATACAGTCGCTGCTTTGCGCTTAAGGAAGTTTAAGGAAAACAGTCCAACCCCATGGTATAACAAGCACACTCGCGCCCTAAAGAGAGCAGTCCGGAAAATGGAGCGCAGCTGGAGGAACACAAAACTAGAGGTTGGTGTACCGCTTGGCGCGAATGTACCCTATTCTACAGAAAAGCGATCAAAACTAGATCTGATTATTTTTCGACTCTTTTAGAAGAAAACAAACATAACCCTAGGTATTTGTTTAATACAGTGGCTAAGTTAACGGAAAAAAAAAGAAACAACAGGCGTTGACTCTGCCCATCAGCAAAGCAGTAATGACTTTATGAACTACTTTATTTCCAAGATCGATACTAATAAAGATAAAATTGTCACCATGCAGCCGTCAATTACAGTATCGCATCAGTGCGATATAGATCTCCTGGGGAACAATTCCACTCATTCTCTAGTATAGGAGAGGAAGAATTGTATAAGTTTGTTAAATCATCTAAACCAACAGCATGTATGTTAGACCCTATTCCATTTAAGCTACTAAAATAGTTGCTTCCAGATGTTATAGGTTCTTTTCTGAATATTATTAATTTGTCATTGTCATTAGGGTATGTCCCCAAAACCTTCAAACCGACTGCTATTAAGCCTCTCATTAAAAAAAACACAACTTGACCCCAACAAATGAATTAATTACAGACCAATCTCGAATCTCCCTTTTCTGTCAAAGATATTAGAAAGGGTAGTATCCTCACAATTATGGATCTTCCTACAGAAAAATAGTATCTGTGAGGATTTCCAGTCAGGTTTTAGACCGTATCATAGTACTGAGACTGCTCTTATTAGAGTTACAAATGATCTGCTCTTGTTATCCGATCGTGGTTGTATCTCTCTGTTAGTGCTACTGGATCTTAGTGCTGCATTTGACACTGTTGACCACAACATTCTCTTGAACAGACTTGATCCAATTATGTTGGCATTAGTGGTAATGCATTGGCATGGTTCAAATCGTACTTATCCGACCGCCATCAATTCGTGGCAGTGAATAAAGAGGTATCATATCGAGCACAACTGCAGTATGGAGTACCTCAAGGCTCAGTACTTGGGCCATTACTTTTTACGCTTTACATGTGACCCTTGGGAGATATCATCAGGAAACATGGTGTTAGCTTTCACTGTTATGCTGATGATACTCAGCTCTATATTTCATTGCAGCCCGGCAAAACATTCCAATTTGAAAAACTAACGGATTGTGTAGTTGAGATTAAAAAAAAAAAAAAAAAAAAAAAAAAAAAAAAAACGATGAGTAATTTCTTACTGCTAAATTCTGAAAAAACAGAGGTGTTAATTATTGGACCTAAAACCTTGTGTAATAACCTAGTCTAATACTTGATGGCTGTTCTGTCAATTCTTTATCATCAGTTAGGAACTTAGGTCTGCTATTTGATAGTAATCTTTCCTTCGAAAGCTACATCTCTAGCATTTGCAAAACTGCATTTTTCCATCTAAAAAATATATCTAAATTACGACCTATGCTCTTAATGTCAAATGCCGAAACGTTAATTAATGCGTTTATAACCTCAAGGTTAGATTATTGTAATGCTTTATTGGGTGGTTGTTCTGCTCGCTTAATAAACAAACTCCAGCTGGTCCAAAATGCAGCAGCTAGAGATCTTACTAGAACCAGAAAGTATGACCATATTAGCCTGGTTCTGTCAACACTGCACTGGCTCCCTATTATTCATCATATAGATTTTAAAATCTTGCTAATTACTTATAAAGCCCTGAATGGCTTAGCACCTTGGTACCTGAGCAAGCTCTCATCACATTGTAGTCCCTCACTTCCGCTGCGTTGTCAAAATTCAGGCAATTTGATAATACCTAGAATATCGAAATCAACTGCGGGCGGCAGAACATTTTCTTATTTAGTGCTCAAACTCTAGATTAAAGACCCATCTTTTTAACCTGGCCTACACATAACACATTTCTATAATTCAAATCTGTTAAAGGATTGTTAGGCTGCATTAATTAGGTCAACCAGAACCGGGAACACTTCCCATAACACCCGATGTAGTCAGTGCATTGTAAGAAGAATGGCATCCATGCTAATATTACCTATCTTGAGGTCCTTTGCCGATCCCGCTTCCCTCTCTCTACCTAATACTTCCCTGTCATCTCTCCACTGTCCTATCTGAATAAAGTAACAAAAGCCCAAAGATTTAACTTAAAAAAAAAAAAAAAAAGTAATAAAATGAACAACAAAGTAACATTACATAGCCAAAGTGGTCTATTATTTGGCATTTACACTCCAAGACTTAATGCACAGATCATTTGACATACACTATCAGTGTGTTAATAACGTACACTATTGTTTGTTATTATTGTAAACTAGATTCAATTGAACATTTAAATATGGTTTTTAAACCAGAAACTCTGCAATGTGTATTTAGCAGCATGGAAAATATATATTATATTCAGAAACTGAGTAAAGATCACTGCCATTATAATGACCAAAGCTAATTACAATGCAAGATACACAAAGCTGCACTACTGCAAAAACTGTTATAATCAATGAAGCGGTCTACACTGTGGAATGGATCTCTCATTGACATCATGTTTATACTTTGTTGTTAAAATGAAAGGAGTCATGTGTGTGCAGATCTCAAGCTGAACAAATCAGCCATTTTGAGCAGTGTTGAGTGGATTCTGACTAACTAAAACATTTGATTGGCCATTATGTTCATGTGCTTAACAGATATGTCTGATTGGCCACAATGCTGCAAAAGCATGTTGTAAATAGAAAGCTTTGACACTCTTCACAGAGCAATTACACAAACACTTGAGCATTTTAAAGTGTTTTAAAACAGGCAGCTATCAGTGGATACCTGTACTGCAGAACTGCAGGTGTCGGCACATTAAATGAACAAGTAAGTCTTTAGTGGGACAAGGATTAATTTTGGTGAGTGTAAAAATCTTTTCAATGCAGGAAAAACCCTGATCTGCAACCATTCACAGAACAACACTTTTTTGCATCCATTCTCTTTCTGTCCCACTAAAGTGTGTCACTTCGATCCCACACCTAACTTCTTGGTAAGGATGAGCGTCATGGTGTCACGTATGGAAAAATTCAGCTAAACAAGGATCTACCAATACAATCTGGAAGTGGTTTGATTACAGAAAATCATATGTGGAGCAAACGACTGTAATATGTATATGAAAGATAAGAATGGATGATTATGAATTAATGTGATGATTAAGCCTAAAAGGTTATGATTTCACTGAGTAAATATTGTAGGGGTGAAATTATTTCCTCATGAACCAAAACGTCAGGAACTCTCACAAAAACAGATGCCATGCAGCAAAACAATAAAA
This sequence comes from Labeo calbasu, assembly GCA_019740295.1. Classification (NCBI taxonomy): domain Eukaryota; kingdom Metazoa; phylum Chordata; class Actinopteri; order Cypriniformes; family Cyprinidae; genus Labeo; species Labeo calbasu. The sequence goes on along the minus strand of JAHKKF010509992.1, from coordinate 4,374 downwards.
CGAATCTGGAGAAGAGATCTCCAAAGAGAGCAAACAACACCCCTTGCTCATTTACGACCCCCTTCCTCCCCCTCCTCTCCCCGCATCTCACTGTTCCTGCACAAAAGCAAGAATATCCATACCACGTGTCTTATATCTTGTGAATATATTGTTTTTTCCACTTCATGTTTGGTAACGTTCTAAAGGTCTCTGTGTGACTGGTAAAATAGCCTCGATTTCACAACAGTCACTTATATTATGAGGAAGACTAAAAACTTTTGTAGAATTGTGTTTTGCTGCTGGGGGGTGTGTTTTCCTCTTAGGATCGGGTGAGAATCTCCAGCCAGGTGCGACTCTGGGTCGAGAGATCTCCTGACAAACCAAAAGGTCTTTATGCTTTTACAACTGATTGGAAGATTTGTTCATTCTGGTCTGGGGTATATAAGCAAAGTGACAAAACACTACTGGCCGATTCTGCATTCAGAAGCCGTAGCATAGAGTGTGTCCTCACACTCTATGCTATGTATTTTTCCTAAAGTCAGGTATGCATCTCTTACTCTTAGATTCATCTTTGGGCAGTTGATGTTGGGTATTTATCTGAATTGGAACTGAATTTAATTTTAAATTGGATTCTCATTGTTTAATTGTATAATTGGCGTGATACATTTTTACCTGACAAATAAATTGTTATATTTGATTTATTCTGACCTCTTTTGAAATCGTTATTTCTAGCAGATTAAAGAGCAGTCTGGTATTTCCACAAGTCTGTGTTCAGGATATGGGGGACATCTTTAGGGATCTTCAGATTTCTGACCATCACTGACAAATTACTGTTTTTGTGATTATAGAAAAAGTACGCTTTTTGTTATGGCTAGCAGGGTGCAGCCGATTTCAAAATGTATTATAATCACCCTGTGTCCACTGAGTAAGTTTAGAACTGGTGAGCTTGTGCTGTGCGTTCACTGTTGGCCAAGTGAATTGCTAAGTGATATCAGGTCCTTAATGAACAAATAATTTAAAGTATGGGATTTCCAGAATAATCAAATATCTATTAATACACAGTCAATATTTGTGATCAGTTTAAATTAGAGAAAGCACCTAAATTTAACAATCACATGAAATTGGAGTCAGATTAAACATGGAGCTATTAAAATTGAAACATGTTTGGGCCAGTGGATGGATCTATAAAATATGAATGCTTATAAAGTAGCATTTATGAGTGCGACACTACTTTGTGTACAGAAGTTACCGGGTAAACAGCTATATTTCTGCCACTCCAAAAGAATGAATTTGAATTTTCAATAGACCAGTTTGGAGTAGACTTCACAGTGACATCAGTGACACAGTGCATAGTGGTTGCAAAAAAACACGTAACAAGTGGAAGTAAATGGGCAAAATCCATGGAATAAGACGAAAAAAAATTGTGCCTTTTGATTTCAAAATCAGAATGCAAACAACTTTTATAGAATAATTTGAAGCTAAACGCAGACGTTTAAATGGACATGCTATGGATCAAAATTGCTATGATTGATTTTAAAGCATATTTGATTTACACAATGTGTCTACATAATATTCACATATGCTGTTCATAGCCGACGTATTGTATTAGCCCTACAGCTACAGCATGAAATATTATTTAAACCTATTACTATTAACATTTTTAACATTTACTTATTTTATCTCACAATTCTGAAATTCTAAATGCAAGTTTATATCTCCTAATTCAGACTTAAGAACTCAATTTAACAGTGAGTTTGTCAATTCTGTGGGGAAAAAGCCAGAAGTGTGGGATATAAACTCCTATTCTCAGCCGAGAGGAAAAGAGAGAACAGCGAGTTGTTTTTCCTTATTAGAATTGTGAGACATAATCTCGGAATTACGAGAATACAGTCAGAATTTTAAAATACAAAATCAAATTTACCTTTTTTTATTCTTTTATTCCATGGCTCCATAGCCACTTGAAAACTGCCCACAAAAATGTCATCCCTGTTTCATATTTGTAAGACTATCCCACTATCTAACATCAATTTCATTAAATAACAGTGTTTATCGCTGTGTGACAGGCTCTTGTAATATGCGGAGAACATTTTGAAAATAACATCTAATCAATTTAATCTATAATCTCTTTAAATCAAACTATTTCGTATCGTATCCGTGTAATTCTCTCCCAGGTTTTCTGCAACCATGATGCGTGTGCATCCCGAATGTTTACAAACCGATAACTGGTCTATAAAATGAAATTTTCCAAGTCAAATGGAATACTACCTTGGGCTTGTATGCTGTTAACGGTCAGTACCTATAGGCTGTCATGTACACAAAGAACATATAATCAGAAATGCATAATATGAAAGAATATTGGCTATCAATTACATAATATAGAGATTAAAAATAATAACAAAAAAATTAATCAAAATATAAATTTCTATTACAAGCTTATCTGTCTGGGGAAAGTACAGGTGCTTGAACCTAATGGTGATGACAGATGTGTTTTTCTTTTTTGGTCACGTTTGACATCGCGAGATCTTGTGTCACTGTGAAATCGTTCCTACAATCAACATGGTCTCGTTGTCTGGTCGAATCATATAGTGTGTGCGTTCAGAGGATAATAAGGCTAAAAATTGGTTAAAACTCTCTTCATGTCTGTGATCTCCCATGGTTTTAAAATCAAATCAGCTAAGATTTGAATATTGTCTAATGTGTGCCAGGCCTTCCATGGATATAGGAGCAATGCTGTTTCAGTTTAACAAATAAATTAATTTAAGCATGACGTTTATATGCTGTTTATAATGAATGTCACTATAGCCTAATTTGTTTTAACATATAATTTTATTTATTTGTCATTCTTTTATTCCGATTACTGTGAAATTTAAAGAATTTTCTGTGAAGTGAGGACAACTAAATAGGCTATATAGTGTTTATAAAGTTTCTAAATGTTTATTGTATTTAACAGCAGGACTGGAAATGGGGAGGGGCGGGGGCGCTGGGGGATGGAGTCCGAGGAGTGAATTTCAAGGGGGGATGGCATTTCACTTCCAGGTTAGGCTTTTTTGGAAATAGAAGTGATTTCTATATTCACCCATTCGAAAGACTATGAAAGCGATCCCAGTTCTGCACATAAACGTAACGCAGTGTAGAATAAAAATCACAACAGGATGTTTGTGTCTATGGTTCACTGTGCAACACCATCTTTTGCCATAATTCCTGCAGATACAGACAATTAAAATCTCTCTGTCAATGCGCGTCCTGCTCCTTGCAGCACAGACTGTGAAAGCAGACTGCCGTTTTTGTCTATCTTTATAACAAATAATGAATTTATACAACAGTTTTATACATTTTTGATTTTATACAAAAGTTAATATTAAGTGAAATACATTGTAGGAACACTGTTGTCTGATTGTGCTCTATTTTGTCAGCAAAAATAGTTCCAAACAAAGCCATCTATACACTATGTGCATCTATAGTCTTTGACACAGCGCTGTTTCATTTATGAATGAATCTGCGCTTTTGAACAAATCTAGTCTAGTCAATGATTCAATGACCTATTAATAAAGAGAGTCACTTACTTTGTTTCTAAATGAATCGTTTGAACCAAATTGATTGAATGAATTATACAGTCACAAAGACTTTGACTTGCTGCCACATACTGGCGGTTTCAGTTTCATTTTTTAAAGTATAAATTGAGTCATTTAAATCATTTAAATTTCTTTATTCATTACTTTATATTTGAAACATTAAATTCATAACATTGTTAATATGAGATTCATTAATGCTACCTCTGAGTCATGTCAAAAATTCTGTAAATATACCTTAATGCCTTAATGCCACATTTGAGGTATTGCCATGCAAAGATGAATTACTGATGCTGATTGAAGTAGTATGTAAAAAGAATGTAATGTTACCTTTTAAAAACTAACTGTTAACATTTTTGCAAAGTGTAAACTATTAAATACAGTCTACAAATCATGCAATACTGTACCAGTAAATAAGAAGTGTTTTGAGGGCTTAGCTAAACAGGCCAATTAGATACAATAATCATTCTCTTTTTTAACCATTCTTTAATTTCACTAATCAATCTTTTTTTTATTTATTTTTTTATTAAATACAGGGGGTCATTAATGATTCTTACATTATAACATGTGCAAATTCACACACAACGTATCTTTGCTGTATCCAGAATTCCAGGTGTTTGTCTTAATATACAAGAAAGTTTAGATGTTAATAAATGTTACTATAGATTATAAAGGGTAATCTAGTTGTCTAATACCCACACATGACTAGATTCTGGTCTAATTCGAGTCTCAAATTTAATTTGTCATTGAATGACATTGCTCAAGCCAAAATGCAGAATGTAGAGTTTAATCTCTCAAGATAATTTCTTCTAGATATAAATGCTTT
>JAHKKF010509991.1:0-27192 GCA_019740295.1 Labeo calbasu | reverse complement strand
ATTTTGGGGTTTTTTTATGCATAAAAAGTACTCTTGTAGCTTCATAAAATTACAGTTGAACCACTGATGTCACATGGACTATTTTAATTTACAACTTTTCCGGGCCTTGAATATGTTATCTGCGTTTGTCTCTATACTGCAAAGCTCTCGTATTTCTTAAAAAATATCTTAATTTGTGTTCTGAAGATGAATGACATGAGGGTGAGCAACTAATGACAGATTTTTTTTTTATTTTTGGGTGAACTATCCCTTTAAGTGTGTTATGAAAAAAATATATCATGTATACAAACGACAAGCATATATTATATATAGCCGATTTTGCTACATCGAAAGGTACAAATATTGGTCTGTTGCTGGTGATGGATTCTTAAAAGCTATATGTGGCATATTTACTTTTGTCAAACATGTAGAGATGAAAAGATTTTGACAAGGAGGCATGTAAACACACACACATACACACACACACACACACACACAGAGTGATTGCATACTGAGATAAGGCTGCCAGTACTGACATTTTTTGAGCAGAAACATGATTTCTCTTTGCTTTTGACATTTCCCAAGGGGTGATGGTAAAAGCAAGAAGGAAAAGGAAAAAGAGCAAAGGAAAGAGCGAGAAAGAGTGGGGGAAGACAAGATGCCCAAGGACAAGCGCTGAGTATTATTAATGACTGGTAGCACAGCATAGCTCTGCTCAGGAGAAGTCAGCTGAGTCTACTCTAGACAGTGACAATTACGAAAGCCGCTCTGATAGAAATCACCGCAGCAGGCTGCAGAAAGAGGATAACCTCTTTCATGGAGGAAAAGACAGAGGAGACCAATTAAAGAGATGAACATTTCATTTTTTTCTCTCACAATCTTCATTAAACCAACGTGTTTGCTCATTTTCTAGAAATGAAGACTTCCAGGCCAGCTCTCCCTTTCCTTGCCGCTAATTAAAAGGTTTTTCTGCCTCTTTCACGCACTTCCTTACTGAGTGACAGCAAAGAGGAAATCTGCGTCAGGCACTGAGAGCACAATAATCAGAGGATTTAGAAGCTGAAGTCTTGCTGTTTTTACACACATTTACACTCCGCAAGGCTTAAAAGGCTTAATTTATATTTAATTAAATAAGAAGGGATGCCAACCTACATAAAAAGTAGGAAGAAATAAAACTATTAGTGATGAGTATTATTTAAAGGGGTCATCGGATGCTAAGTTCACTTTTACATGTTGTTTGAACATTAATGTGTGTTGTCTATCAATCTACCCTGTAATGATAAAAATCCATGCAGTGGTTTTTAATTAATCTGTAAAAATAATATCCCCTTTTTCAAATCGAGCCGTTCTCAGATGCCTGTCGTTGTGCTGTCACACCGAGAGAGGCCGCTCCCACGATAGTTGATTGACATGAGCGATTTACCTCAGATCAGCTGTAACAGTCCAATGTCTTTGTTTCGATGCCGGAGCAGGGATGTAAGTTAGACAAGCATATCTCCGATTGAGCGATTGAGGTGTTGTGTTGCAGGATGTAATAATGAACATAGTGGTTGTCATTTACTCCCCACATCTGAGCCGCTGAAGATGCAGTAGATTACGCTTGTTTGTGAAGGGAATGCGCCTCCCGATCTATATTTCCGTCTATGTTCATGCAAATCATTCATGATCCAGCTTCACCTACAGCAGTAGTGACTATAAGGGTTTTTTTATGAATCTTTGCAATCCCTTTTCCTAATAATGTGCTAGTTAGCAAGTTTAGCGGCTAAACGTGGCTAAATGCNGCTAAAGTAAACAGGCTCGTCTCTCCACAGAGAGAAGAGAGGGGCGGGGCAAGCAGAGCTCATTTGCATTTAAAGCAGCCTCGACCAGAATGAAATGATTTTTGCAGAGCTTATTTTGGCAAGTTAAAAAAGATGCTGTTTTACACAACCATTGAGAAGTTTTAACCAAAGTATATTATAGACTTTTCATTAAGACCCTAAAGAATCAAATGGGCATCCGATGACCACTTTAAACAAGCAGAAAAACAACTTGAACATGTCAGCTGCATTGCTGCCTATGCAGGGTCAGAAAGCACTTGTGTTTCATCAAAAATATCTTAATTTGTGTTCCGAAGATGAACAAAGGTCTTACGGGTTTGAAACGACATGAGGGTGAGTAATTAATGACAGAATTTTCATGTTTGGGTGAACTATCCCTAGCCAGAAACACAGAGTCAAAACTATTCATATAGCAGTTTAAGAAATATACAAAAGAAACAAAAGATGAGGGCTCAGAGAGCGATACGGTATCTTAACAAAGGCTTGAAATTGATTTATTATTAAACATGACACTTCCAGCACACAGAGTAGTGGAAAAGCTGTTAAAATGCATTTCTCACGCAGAACCCACTTCCAGACAGCAGCAGGAGTGGAGTATCCGGACGGGCTGTGAAAACTGTGAAGACACACACATGTGCAAACAGACACACACGTGCTGAGAGATGCGTAGTGCTTGGATCTGAGGACGAATCAGGGCAAGGATTATAAACTCGCTCTAACACACACAGAGACATCACTCAACTCATCTAGTCTTGCTCGTCTAGGTCACCAATTAAGCCTGACCCACAAAAGCTGTTGGCTTGGCAACAGTGCTGCATAAGAAGTCCGCCTAACCAAATTTGGCTGGCGTTTAGCTGTCACTCATTTGTGACACATGTACACTCTGAGACCGAAAACAGAGTCGGGAGCCTTGGCAGATTTTCATTACTAATGATCAAAATTAAGTTTAGAAAGAGCTTAACTTGAACAATTATGGTACTAGTTTTCAAATATTTTTTCACTAACACTGCATATATTCAAATATTACATGGCTATTCACTAAACAAATGAATAGATTTAATCTAACCTGCATATTATCTCAAAGCTTCCACTAAGAAAAAACAGTCCATTGCAATGTACAAAACAACCAGTCTAACAAAAAGAGAAGAATACAAGTCTGCAGTGTGATACGTGAGACATGAAAGTATTCCCACTATTTGTCATGAGTTGAGTTTTTTAATAATTTATCTCGGAAATCATGATTTTGAATAAAAAACATAATTGAGATTAAAAAAAACCAAACTAATGAAGTTCGACAAAAGTCTAAATTATGAGATCAGTCATTATTATAACTAAACTTTCATATGACTTTTTATCTTAGAATTTCAATTCACAATTATTTAGAATTGTAGAAGAGTATCAGCTTTTTGTCAGGACTTCAACTTTTTATCTCATAATTTATCTCATAATTATGTCCTAGTAAATCATAATTTAAACATAAGTCGAAATTATGAGATCAGTCATTATTATAACTAAACTTTCAACTGTCATAATTGTTTTTTTTTATCTCATAATGATTATGACTTAGTAAATCATAAATTTGAATTAAAAAACACAATTATGAGATAAAAGCCAAAATGATAAAGTTTGACACAAGTTGAAATTGAGATCAGCTAAAATTTAGCTAAAACTAAATTTTCAACTTTTTATGTCAGAATTTTTTCTATCATAATTTCAATTCATAATTGCTTTTTGTCAGAACATAATTTATGTTACAACTTCAACTTATCTCATATTATATCTCATGAATATGACTTAAATCATAACTTCAAAAAAATATGTATATATATATATATATATATATATATATATATATATATGATGAGATAAAAAGCCAAAATGAAGTTTGACATAAGTCAAAATTGAGATCAGTGATAATTATAACTAAACGTTCACCTCATGTCATAATTATGATTTTTTTATTTCATAATTTTAATTATTTTTTTGGTCAGAATATCAACTTTTTATGTCAGAACTTCAACTTATCCCAACATTTCTCATAATTATGAATTAGTAAACCACAATTTTGAAAAAACTTAATTATGAGATAAAAAGCCAAAATGATGAAGTTTAACATGAGTCAAAATCATGACATCAGTCATTATAACTAAACTTGTGTCATAATTATACATTTTTGTATCTCATAATTTTTATTCATAATTACTTTTTGTCAGAATATCAACGTTTCAATGTCAGAACATTTTATCTCATAATTTATCTCATGGTTATGACTGAGTAAATCATAATTTTGAATAAAATACATAATTATGAGATAAAAAGTCAAAATGATGAAGTTCGATGTAAGTCAAAATGATTACATCAGTCATAATTATAACTAAACTTTCAACTTGTAATAATTATGATTTTCTGTCTCACAATTTCCATTCATAATTAATGTTTGCAGAATATCAACTTTTTATGTCAGAACTTCAACTTTTTATCTTATAATTTATCTCATAATTGACTTAGTAAATCATATTTTTGAATAAAAAACAATTATGAGATAAAAAGCTGAAATGATAACATTCAACATAAGTCTAAATTATGACATCAGTCGTAATTCTAAATCAATCACCAACTTCAACTTTTTTAAATCTCATAATTATGGCTTAGTATGTCATAATTTTGAACAAAACACATAACTATGAGATAAAAAACCCAAATGATTATGAGATCAGTCATAATTATAAATAAACTTCCAATTTATGTAAAATCATGATTTTTTAATTTCATAATTTCAATGCAGAAAATCAACTTTTTAGGTCAGAACTTCAACGTTTTATCTTATAATTGATCTGATAATTATGACAGTAAATCATAATTTTGAACAAAAAACATAATGAGATAAAAAGCCTAAATGATTACATAAGTCAAAATTATGAGATCAGTCATAATTATAACTAAATTTTCAACTTGCGTCAGAATTATGATTTTATCTAATACTTTCAATTCATAATTACTTTTTGTCAGAATATCAACTTATGTCAGAATTTTATCTCATAATTGTGACTTAGTATGTCAATTTAAAAAAAAAAAATCAAGACAAAAACTTTTCAAATGAAGAGATAAAAAGTCATATTCTGACAGTTTGATTTGTATCTCATAATTTAGACTTGTCATAATTTAACTTATTAACTTATGAATGTGACTGTATGTTATAGTTTAAGCTATAACATACATTATAGCCCTGGGCATAGACTAAGCAAAGATTATGTGATAATTCAATAAGGACATTTAAGTAATTTTTATAAGCATACTTAGAAAAAAAAACTGATTACCGGTGTGCATCCTGACAATATTTTAAGATCAGTCAGTGCAAGTTTCTTTTCACTGAAACAGCTCAGACATTTTGTGTCTGGGGGCACATATTATACTTCCATCTCAATTCTTTTTAATAAGGCGGAAATAAGACTTTAATATGCTGTTGTTTTCGAGTACAGGAAAAATATCAATACTCTTTCACTGGCATTCAGGAAATCAAATTAGACAATAGAATCTAACTGTTGTTTAAAGGTGAAATAAAATAAAACCAGACCAATTTTGAGGATGAGTCAGAATTATTTAATTGGAAATGAGGTTCTTTTTAACCTCTGACAATAAGAGCAGAAACCCTATTGAAACTTCCTGAGCATACAGTGAAATGCTGCTTTGTTGCTATCTCTCTTTCACTGTCCTTTTCTCCTCATTTTGTCTATAATCTCTGAAACATCCATCTTGAAATGATTTGTGGGGAGTGTGCAGATTTGGATGAGCTGGGAGAAATTTCCACTCACCCTGGTGCCATGGCACATGTGCTGAGTTACTGAGCCAAGAGGAGCCAATGTCTGGCAGACGGTTCCTGCGGAGGAGAGCAGCAGCTTCCACTGTCCACTTTCATCACAGCGTGCTCCTCCTGATCAGAAGAATTAGAAAAAGATTTGAACAGCTTTCATTTTGGTCATTTATTCAGTGTAAAGCCATTTTAAGCAGATTTTCTGTCACTTTGGCTCTAGCAGTGCTTTCTGGAAGACCTCTTTCACTAAATATTCTGTGTAATCGTGCTCTCTGGTGATCTTTCCTTGTCTGTTTATTTCAGTTTTCCCTTATCACCCTCTCTCCTTTCTCTTTCAGCCTATCACTGCTTTTTCACTTTCTTCCATTCATTTTTCTCCCTCGTTCTCTTTGACAGCAGCGGTCAGACAGCCTCTCTTTAATAGAATCCAGATGAGCTAGAAAAACAGGCTGAGGAGAGGGGCCCATTAAACTGTGGACCCTGTCATCATTCCTCACGTGCTTCTACAGTCCTGTTGGTATGAGCTTTACACTGCACAGTGTGTTTGTATATCTACATGTGTTTCTTAAATCAGACAGTCAGTAAAATTTTGTTATGATTGATTTACAGTCACTCTGATGCAAATGAAATATGTTTGATTTTCTGTCAAGTTCCTCTGGAGTCGAGCCAGACCCGCAGACTGACATTTAGCTGATCTGAATCATTTTAGAAATGCAGAAAATGCACAAGGAAGAACCCACTTTATTAGTAGGGTACGAGGGATAATTCATCCACCCTCAAGTCATTCCAAATCTGTAATATGATAAATAAGATACTTTGAAAAATGTCTTTGTTTCAGGGTTCATACATATACTGTAAAATAAAATTCCAGGACTTTCAAGGACTTTTCAAGCATTATTTTTTTGATTTTCAAGGACTTCAATCAGAGATCTCACTTATGGTTTGATGTTTTCTACTGTTTAAGAAAAAAAAAACTGAAAAAAAAAGATGCGCGAAACCACAAATCACAAATCGAGAAACATTCAATTTGCGGAATGATTCAAGAACCTGCTCCAAAGTCCCGATCTGAAACAAATTATTCGGGATATGCGTAGTTCTGACCTGAATCAAATGATTTGAGATTCATCCTCTGAATCTCCAATCTGAATCGCAAACCATCAGATCAGGATTTGAAGCACGGATTGCGAATCATTCAATTTGCAGAATGATTCACAAACCTGCTCCGAAGTCCCGATTTAAAACAAATGATTCATGATACGCAAAGTTCCGATCTAAATCAAATGATTCGAAATCCATGCTATAAGGTTTCGATTTGAATAACGAAACGCGAACCATCATTTCAGATCAGAACGAATCATTCAATTTGCTGAATCTTTCAAGAACACGCTCCAAAATCCCAATCTGAAACAAATGACTTGTGATACACAAAGTTCCAAACTAAATTAAAAGTTTCGAGATCCATGCTCTGAAGTCCCAATCTGAATAATGATTTTTGAACCATCATTTCAGATCAGGATTCGGAGCACGGATCGCAAATCGTGAAATGTTCAATTTGCGGAATGATTCAAGCCCCTTCTCCGAAGTCCAATTCTGAAACAAATGATTTGTGATATGCGTAGTTCTGATCTAAATCAAATGATTCAAGATCCATGCTCTGAAGCCCCGATCTGAATAATGAATCATGAACCATCATTTCAGATCAGGACTCTAAGCACGGACTACGAATCATTCAATGTGCAGAATGATTCACAAACCTCCTCCGAAGTCCCGATCTGAAACAAATGATTCATGATACGCAAAGTTCCGATCCAAATCAAATGATTCGAAATCCATGCTATGAAGTTCCAATTTGAATAACGAATCGCAAATCATCATTTCAGATCAGAACAAATCATTCAATCACGAATCATTCAATTTGTGGAATCTTTCAGGAACACGCTCCGAAGTCCCGATCTGAAACAAATGATTTATGATACACAAAGTTCCGTTCTAAACTAAATGACTCGAGATCAATGCTCTGAAGGCCTGATCTGAATAATGAATCTTGAACCATCATTTCAGTTTAGGACTCGAAGCACGAATTGCGAATCATTCAATTTGCAGAATGATTCACAAACCTGCTCCGAAGTCCCGATCTGAAACAAATGATTTGTAATATGCAAAAGTTTCGATCTAAATCAAATGATTTGAAACCATGCTATGAGGTCCCGATCTGAAGAATGAATCGCAAACCATTATTTCAGATCAGCACTCGGAGCTTGGAGCTCGGATTGTTTTAAATATGGATATTTTTCTTACACAAATGCATCGATTAACTTCAGAAGGCCTTTATTAACCCCTTGGGTTGTGTGGAGTACTTTTCATAATGGATGGACAGTTTTTTGGGCTTCAAAATCTTGACCACCATTTACTGCCATAATAAAGCTTGGAAGAGCCAGGGCATTTTTTTAATATAACTCCCATTGTATTTGTCTGAAAGAAGAAAGTCATAAAAACCTAGGATGGCTTGAGGGTGATTAAATCGTAGGGCAATTTTCATTTTTGGGTGAACTATCCCTTTAATGGCAACAGTGGACAAAGTAAACAACATTAAATGCTACTTTGAGATTTTAAGTAAAAAGAAGAGTCCAAAAAGTGCACAAATCTGGCTGAACTGTTGATGGCGATAATGACTTGCCACTGAAAAACTGTCTGCTTGAAATGTACATTTTCACACTGATGTGAGCACAAGTGAGAGATTGAGAAAAAGATAGAAGTGAGAAAGTGAGATAGTGAGTGTGGACGTCCCAGTAAATGGGGCGTTGAATAAAAAATGACCCATTCTTCATACACTACAAATTACTGACAGAATGTGAAAGAATAAAAGATGACCCATTCCTGTTGCAAAGACTAAGCTAGTTTAATTGCCACGGCAGATTTATTGGATTCTACTGTAATTGCGAGAAGTTTATAGAGGCGATATGATGTAAACGGGTTTGCTCTATAAATGAGTGACAGATAAAGGCCCTGCAGCAGTTGGACTAATGTGTCTTTATTACATTTCTATTCCTTAGAAAGTCCACAAACAAGGCTTAGCTTGACAGGTGCTGTCAGACAGTTGGGTCACCTCATTTTCCTAGATGGTAACACAGGCTCACTAGTGTCTGTTTGTGTCAGAGTGCCACAATCAGTTTGGTTTATTTTGGACACCATTACTCACAATGATGAGGCAAAGAGACAGATGGATCGGTGTGGGAGTTCATTTCATCTGCTCTCTGTCACTTTTCCTCTCATCTCTGCAGGACAGCATGCAAAACAGAGATGGAGAGAGTAAGACAGCTGATGAGGGAGTTTTAACCAGGCTTATCCTCAATGAAAACATTATCCTGCAAGTGGCCGCCGCAGCCATAAAAGAAAACACAACAGCAATAAAAAGCTGACATTTCAATTAATGGCAAACTGCTTCTGCTGAGAATTAAAAGGGAATGGTCACAATCTGTCTTCTTCCAAGCCCACCTGTGTCACAAGGCTTTTATAGCAGAGCACAGAATGTTTCCTTAATCACATCCATAGGGAGAGACACATCGACTGCTGGCTCATACATGCATCATTCTGTCAGATGCAGTCAAGCTACGTGCTCTCTCTCTCTAACTCTATATTCCTAGTTATATTTCAATAGAAAAACATCAAATATATATATTTTAAGCTAAATAAAATATATAGTATATTTATTTAGTATAGAAGTAATAGTTAAAGGATAGTTCACCCGAAAATGAAAATTCTGTCATTAATTATTCACCCTCGTGTTGTTCCAAACCTGTAAACCTGTACTGTTCATCTTCAGAACACAAATTAAGATATTTTTGATGAAATCCGAGGGCTTTTTGACCCTGCTTTTCGTGAGAATACTTTTGTGCGCAAAGAAAGCATTTTAAATTTAACTGAACAATTTATTCTTTTCTGCGCCAGTCTTCGACACGCGTTCACAAAAATTGTTGAATGAAGTCATTATTTTTGTTTTCTTTGTGCACAAAAAGTATTCTTGTAGCTTCATAGCATTATGGTTGAACTATGACGGCGTTTCAGTGCCGTGTTAAACATTTTAAAAATCGAAGATTACAAGATTAAAGTCATAATATTTTGAGAATAAAGATGAAAGTGCAAGATTAAAGTCAGAATATTACAAGAATTAAGTCGAAATATTTTGAGGACAAAGTCAAAATTACAAGAATAAAGTTGAAGTGTTTCGAGAATAAAGTCGAAAAGTTTTGAGAATAAAGTCTAAATATTTTGAGAATACAGTCAAAATTACGAAAATTAATTTGTAGCAATTACGAAATTAAAGTTCTAATATTCTGAGAGTATATTCTAGCCTATTGCGTGTGGAAATGGCCCAGATTGGGAGCACCGGGAGATATTCCAAAGTCTCAGCTTTCAAAATCTGCCAGTTTTATAGCGAAATACAAACAATATGTCTATTACAAAAATGTGTTTTCCACGCTCTTTAATGTGGCATAACAGCTGGGTTGCTAGCACTACAAATAATGAGTGGAAGATGTTAAATAGTATGTCCAATCATTTACTGTATTATACTGTGAATAAAACAACCTTTAGAATGTTTTACTGTTGTTTTTAATTAAAAACGTGAAGAATGAAAGATTGGACTGCACAGACGTTTTTGCGGAGTAAATGGTGGAATTTCCACAAAGAAAACTTAATTTAATGAAACTAATGCCTCATTGTAATTCAGAAGACGATTGATTCACATCTGTCCCGCCACATTAAAGAGTGTGAAAAACACATTATTGCAAGACACCGTGTTTGTGTTTCGCTATAAAACTGACTGATTTTAAAAGCTGAGACTTTGTTTTATATTAAAAGTACCAGAAGCACAAAGCTTATTGCTATTATTGGGTGGCTGGCGCATTACAAATAGGCCTAATGAATGCAACTGAAGATGTGAAATGTTATTTCCTAGCATACTGTCCCTGCGAGTATAACAAATGGTATGATTTCTGCTAATAATCCCACATATTCAAATAAATTGCAATGGTCTGGCTTCTCCCAGTGCTCCCAATCCGGGCAATTTGCATGTGCAGTCTATACTTTCAAAATATTATAACTGCTACGATTTAATTCTTGTAATTTCAACTTTATTCTCGAAACATTTCGAGTTTATTCTCATAATTTCGATTTTACTCTCCAAACATTTCGACTTTACTCTTGAAATATTTCAACTTTATTCTAGTTATTTCGACTTTATTCTCGAAACATTTCGACTCAAAATATTACGACTTTAATCTCGTAATTTTATTTACTTAAAATTAGTGGCACTAAAACGCCATCGTAGCTGAACCACTGATGTCACATGGACTATTTTAACGATGTCCTTACTACCTTTCTGGGCCTTGAATGTGTCATTTGCATTGCTGTCTACAGAGGGTCAGAAAGCTCTTGGATTTTATCAAAAATATCTTAATTTGTGTTCCGAAGAAGGTCTTACTGGTTTGGAAAGGCATGAGGGTGAGTAATTAATGACAGAAATTCTCATTTTTGGGTATCCCTTTAAGCAGCAAAACCAGACATTTTTAAACACTGCGAATACTAACTTTTGTTAGGTGTTTAAGAAAAAGGTTATGGTATGGTTGATGGTAACAGCACATGGAGGGTTTTCTTTCAGCGCTGACTACTCTTTACTCACATCCTTTCATAGATGGATACCAGGTGCTAAAAGTCATGAGAATCTTTTAAATATAAACTGCTTTTGGGGCACTGCAGTTTTAATATGGTTGTAATGGAAGAGCTCAGTCCCAGAAAGTCCATAAAGCAATAAGCCCACTGCTCTGTTGTCTCTTTTTTAGGCTTGCTGAGCTCGGCTTGTAAAAACACTAAGACCTCACTGGCCTATCACTGGGATGCCACAGTCATCTGGTCGATGCCTGGGTGGCTTCAGTTTACAGGTTCAATAATGTGTTCAGTCATGCAACAAACAATGAATTTCAAGAGCAATTAGAAAAGTTATACGCTGGCTCTTGTGGTTATTTCCATGGCCTTTATGCCTTAAAGCAATTTAATCATTATAAGGTGCATGAATTTGATTATTTTTCGCTATCCATAACCTCCCCAAGTCTTTATAAATGTAGTAACCTTTTTGCCTGTGATCTGCAAACCTACTTAAATCCTCAATTTTGATTACGTACCAAAAGTTCCACTGAGAGAAAATTTGAGACTATTGGGGACTGCTCAGGGTGTCTTGTCCTTCAAATCGTCAGTTTAGCACTGAAACTCAGGCCAAAAAGACACATGAGAGGTGACGCTAAAATTGAGGAGACATCTGTGTGGGGGGAAAAGATTTAAAGAGCCACGCGAGTCCGCTGTTGTTAACATTAAGTCAATGGAAAGTAAATCAGAGCTCCGAATTCCTGTGACTTGTTGGCCCTGTGAAGCACTTCCAAATATAGGAAAGAACTGTTATACAATTCACTAAAGAGAGACTGATTCAAAAAAATAAATTTAGTTGGATGGTGACCCACTTACACTAACCTTGAAAACACACTGGTGCTTACTTTATCGTTTATTTGTTTAATTATTTAAAGTTGAAGTGCGCAGTTGTTCCAATATACTTCAAGATACTTTCTCCAGCCCTAGTTTAACAGTCAAGTAAGCCATTTGTAGGCTGTAAATACTGTAGCACTACTGTTTTTAAGCATCCCACACAGCAAAATTGGTGCAACTAATGGTGCGTTTGGGGCTATTTGGGGACTACATGTTTGTCCAAACAATAACAGATGGGTTCGGGGAAAACTGTCATTATTTTTGAAATTCATTTGTGACTTTAGCTGAACAGAAATAACACACTACAGCTTTAAGAGAGGATCAGTGTGTGCTTAAGGAGTGAAGGAATTTAATTAAATAAGAAAATGAAATGTTTTACCATTTGAATGTAATTTAATCTTAACAGGAGGTTATAACTGGGTATCTATGTCCTTAGAAGCATATGTCCAAAGTTGCTTACTAAGCATTATATTGAGATAACTGTATCCTCCAATCTCATTGTGTGTAAACTATGCCCTTGGGTCTTTTCCTGGTCTCCTCCTCTCATCCCTGAGTCTTTACTTCCTGCCACTTCTTTGACTACAGCCCTTGAATAATCCAATGAGTGTGTTCAAGGAAATCATTAACACACTCCTTCCTCTTCACACAGAAACCCGATCTCTCTACGATCAGCCTCACATCTACTTCAACTCAAATTAATTGAACCCAGCCTTATCTGAAATAATTTACCTCTATCTACACATATTCTACCAATATTTAAAGGTGAAATATGTTAAAAGACATCATTCAGTGGTGAATACAGTATACTGTGCACAGGGGGAAAAAATGAAAGGTTATCATGCTGTGCTTCTGTTTGTCAAGGCCAATTTATATATAGTATACTATATATATTATATATACACAGTAGAAGCCATTTTATACAGGGACATTTTAATATTTCAAAAGGTACACAGCACAGGCTGAAAAATATTATAAGGATTACATATTAACTAAATAACTGAAGCACTCAACATTGATCCACTCATCTACTCACTTGGGTCAGTCGAAAGTTCATTGATGAGGTAACTAACTAACTACACATTGAGGCCATCAAAAAATGACTGTTGAGGTCTTCAGTATAACATCATAGATGGGTTCAAAGGTTAGGGTGTATCAATGAGGTCATTGGTGATTTAATCAAAATGGATTCTGGTGAGGTCATTGATTACTTCCTGAGCGGGGTCACTACTGACCTCAAAAACTAGTTCATTGATGATGTCATTAATGTGCTCAGATTCAGTTTATGATGCGCATTAACTTTCCAGTTATAACAATTTTTGGTTCCCAGAATGTTTGGTTCTCTGAACACTATTTTTTTGATGGTTTGTTTTTGGTTAGCTAGGAACGTTTTCTTAACGGAAACAGAATGTTAGTTTTTGATTGTATAACTTTAATCTAACGCTAATCTAACGTTCCCAGAACATTATAGTTTTTGTTCCCAGAACGTTAGTTTTTGATTTGTAGAACATTATTCTAACATTCCCCTAACGTTATTATAATGTCAACAGAAAATTAGTTTTTGGTACCCAGAATGTTATTTTGTTAAAGGGGTCCTATTTACACTTTTTCACTTTTTGAATTTTAGTCAGTGTGTGCTGTGTATCTTTGAGTATAAAAAGATCTACAAAGTTACAAATCTCAAAGTCCACTCCAAAGGGAGATATTTCCTTTCTAAAAAAATCTCTTTTCAAGAACTACAACGAACGGCTCTTTTGGACTACAGCATTTGTTTTCCACACGCTATGATGTCACAACACGGTCCATTAGAATATCATTAAAATGAATCCCGCCCATGGAAATTCGAATCGCTGAGGGGGTGGGTAGGGACGAGGTGGGGGATTAGCCTAACTTTAGCGATGTAGCACGGAGAGCCGCTTCAACGAGCCACAGCGCGGCGAGTATAAACACAAGCATTGACTAGAGTGGCCACTTCAGGGTCGTAACGTGCCGCAGACGTGTTCAGTATAGGGGGTCAAAACACATGCCGAGGCCCCGATATACTCCGGTTGCCGCGTTGGAGCTGTAGTGCGCCACAGACGTGTGCAGTGTGTGGTAAGAGATTTATTCATCAGACAGTGTAGCTAACTTAACTTATAACGCGAGTGTTTTTTAAAATGCATAAACTTGCACTAGAATAGGCTAGGCTGATCAGTGATGATGTTTTCTGATACTGTTAGGCTGCTTTTAGCCTTATGCTGGAGCTGGTTTTGGGCAATGAGAATAAGTATGTAAAATAATTAAATAACTTAGCACGATAATATCATGTATTGGCGACCTCGCAGGCTGATGATAGGACCCAACACTACCGTAGCGTATTATTTACTCACCCTCCATGCATTCTAGGTGTATATGACTTCCTTCTTTCAGACGAACGCAATCAGAGTTATATTACAAATTATCCTGGCACTCCCAAGCTTTAGAACGGCATAGACGGGTGTTTCTCTTTATCAGTCCTAAACAAGTCAATAAAGTGCATCCATCCATAATAAAAAGTGTAAATATATGTGTATATATTCAAAAAATAATGTTAGTTTTTGCTTTGTAGAACATTGTTCTAACTTTAATCTTACGTTCCCAGAATGTTATTTTTTGTTCCAAGAAAGTTTTTAAAATTTTTTAAAGTTTGTTATTGTTTAGCCAGGAAAGTTTTCTTAACAAAAACAGTATGTTAGTTTTCTTAATGGAAATAGAAGGTTTGTAGAACATTATTCTAACATTAATCTAATGTTCCCAGAATGTTAATTTTTGTTCCCAGAACATTAGTTTTTGGTTTGTATAACATTAGTCTAACATTAATTTAACATTCCTCTAACGTTATTATGTTCCCAGAACGTTAGTTCCTGAATTGTTAATTGTTTAAGGTTTGTTTTTGGTTAGCCAGGGAAGTTTTCTTAATGGAAATAGAAAGTTAGTTTTTGGTTTGTAGAACATTATTCTAACGTCAATCTAATGTTCCTAGAACATTGGTTTTTGGTTTCCAGAGCAGGAAAGTTTTCTTGAAAGTTAGTTTTTGGTTTGTAGAACATTATTCTTGTGTTAATCTAATGTTCCTAGAATGTTATTTTGTTAAAGTTTGTTTTTGGTTAGCCATGAAAGTTTTCTTAGCAGAAATCAAACATTTTTGGTTTATAGTTTTTGGTTTGTAGAACGTTATTTTATCATTCCCATAACGCTATAACGTTCTCCAAACCTCTTTACTCCGATATGATTACCCTGCTGTATTAAAGGTTATTTTAAAAACAACCACCCTGCAATGTTTTGGGAACGTTATTTCACGGTTGCAAAACAATAACCTAAAAATAACCATTAGGCAACATTCTGTATAAGTTATTTTTAGGTTATTAAAAAAACTAGCCAGCAAGGTGGTTCCTAGAGAACCAATTTCCCACTCTGGCCATTTTCCTGTTTGCATTCGCACCGGCAGCAGGAACTCTGAAGTGGCCAACAGCAAAGTTTTTATTTACGGCATTAACAAACGTCAACAACCAGTGAATGGAGGATGCCCTGATCGTAGCTGTTTTTTTTTTTTGAGTGGTCGTGGGTTTTGTGATAATAGAGATGGAATGTAAGTGCACAATTTACACAACTGAAAGACCATTAAAATCTGACTAAATCTCCTATGACAACTTGCCATGTTACATATCATCAAGGCTGAGAAAAGTACACAATGTTACAACAGGTACTTAAATGTCATAATTGCTGTTCATGGAGTAAATATTTTTACATGGCTTTTTAAAAATGCCAAATAGCCAGTGTTTCATATGCATTTGGCCGATCAGTGTACACTTGTGCCACTGGTAGTTCTTATAGAACTGTTAAGAACCTACTTTGAAGTAGGAGCTAATTTAGGTCCCCCAAACAGAGTTCCTACACTCTTAAAAATAAAGGTGCTTCATGACGCTATAGAAGAACCTTTTTTTGTTTAAATGGTTCCATAAAGAACCTTTAACATCTGAAGAACCTTTCTGTTTCACAAAAGGTTCTTTGTAGCGAAAGAAGGTTCTTCAGATTATAAAAATGTAAGAAAGAGAAGGTTCTTTAAAGAACCTTTGACTGAATGGTTCTTTGTGGAACCAAAAATGGTTCTTCTGTTGCATAGCTGTGAACAACCTTTCAAAGCACGTTTATTTTTAAAAGTGTAGAACTAAATACCTTCCCAGCTTCTGCAGTGCAAACACGCCAAAAAGTGGGTACCTCCACCAATAGTTCAAGGAACTATGAAAAGGTTCCTCCGGTGCGAATACGCTTATGGTTGCAAAAAATAAAACCTAAATGAACATTTCTAGAACGTTATTTCTTGGTTTTTAAAAAAAAAAACAAAAAAAAAAACATATATAATAACCAAACAGGAAGCAAAAAAATTAGGGGAATATTCTGTGTTTGCTAGGTAGTTATCAATTCACAACCAAAAAAAATCTCTGTTGCTGAGAAAATGTGCCCTTTTTTCTCATTATGTTACACTTTTAGAAGCCCCTTTTATAACTCCTCCATCTCATCTCATTAACAGTTGTCCCCAAAAAGACTATTGAAATATTCACTGTTAGTCACAGACCACGAGCCCCCTGGTGAATTCAGGTAAATTGGGGCACTTTTTTGTCATTGAAATGAATGGAAAAGTGGCCCAATTTTTCCCAATTTCACCCTATATATAACTCTTCATAAAGACAACGAATATGTTCAGAACTGCATATTAACATATTCCTACTGTTGCAGCAGTTTAGTGTATGCTGTGGACAGTATGCAAATTTTCTGTATGCATAGATTACTCTGTTGACCTTCCACAGGTACCAAAATATTCAATAGTATACAGGTCATGCTGAACAGAACAGCATCCCATAATGCCATGCACTCCATTTGTAATGTGATGAATTAATTAGATAATAAAAGAATAATCAACCATTAAGAGCTATGTTTAACTTCTCCTTCTTAACTCATTATTTCATCAGACTTCCACAAGTTAAGGTGTCAGTGTCATGTGGCAACAATTTAGCATACTTCTATTTATCATTACACAATGTCTACAATTTCACGGATGGGCTGTTTTCTAAAAAACAAAAACAAAACCACAGCCAATTTTTTCACCTTGTGATTTAAGCAATTCATGTGGGTCATATTTCTTAAGGTGGAAAATACAGAAATATGCAAAAATCCCATCGCTGAGTGTATACCACACAGTATTCAGTAAGCTAGTATTTTATTCTGAACGCAGCCAAGGAAGTTTTTAATCCAAAACACGTAGTTGATTGTTATTTGAGTACTCTGGTGATCAATACGAGTTTGTGGTTTTGTTGTAGTAATGAGCATCTTCTGAGACTTGATACATCTGTAAGCACTAACACACAGAGGGGCTCCGACAGTAGTGACACGTTCATCACCAGCACACTTGACACACCACAGCTGCTGCTAGCTAAAATCCCAGAGTGCTTTGCCTGTCAGTTCCCTCCAACAGCGGGCAAGCACTAAAGGGACACATAGCATTTCTTGGCACCACCGAACAAGCAACATCGACATGATGATCAGAGGAACCGAGCCCCACGTGAACGAGCCGGCTCTGAACAAAATATTTTTGCCAGTTCATAAAGAGTCTGGAGAGTCAGATGTGGGACATGAAGAGACGAGGCGCACCGAAGGCTTCATTTTTGTGCCAATGAATATCATTAGCTATCACTGCTTCTCTAATCAGTCTCCAGGAATATTCGCCACAAGCCGAGCTTCGAGCTTCCTCCCCGCCCCCTTGTCTTCCCTCATTTTCATTTAGACTGTGCCAGCACTAATGCATAAATTTTAAATTCCTTTTATTAAGAAGCTTGATTAAATCTCCCAGGGAAAGTGGCTGTTTTGCATGCAGGCAGTTGCACTTGATACTGATGGCAGAGTCTTAACCTTTGTCTGGGTTCGTCTTTAGGGACTTAAGCAATGTAGACAAAACTGAACACCATTTAAAGCTGGAATACACTACATGACTTTAAAAATCAAAACAGATTTTAAAACACAAGGTATCATTCACTTGATACCAAAAATATGCTAACGGCTACCAGACCTTCAAGTCGCTCCAAACACAACAAACTCTGCAGAAACAGGCACCTTGTTTCCTGTGATGGGAATAACAGCATTATAAATAAACGATGTTACTAACGTCGTTATTTTTTTCAGTAACGAGTAATCAAACGAATTACTGTTTCCCCTGTTACAACGCCTTTACTGTTACTGAGAATAAAATGCGCACAGCGTACCTGTCATTGACGAACCATTAACTGTAGCGTGAAGGCACATGATTAGCCGTCGCTTTGTCTCTCTCACACACACAAAGAAAGAAAGAGAGCGATTGAGTTTTATATACCATGCAGAATTGACGCGCTACATGTAAATGATATTATTTGTTGTATTTTTCTGTCAAAATAGCTGCTTTGGAATTCTTCAGCTTTTAAAAACTGCCGGTTTCTCCGGTAGTAGGCGGGACTAATGCGCAAACGGCAATCTCATTGGCTGGCGCTCACCTATTATCGTCCCTGTTCTGATTTCAGCAAATCAGTTCAAACGAACGCAGACAACGTGATTAATATTCATGAACCCAGCAGCTCATTAATCCTTAGTGCGTTTTATATTGTTATTAGTATCATTTTTATTTCCCTCCCGCTCCCCCTTTTTTTATTTGTAGAAACACTAAATTACAATCAATATCTTAAGCACCACCGCCATAACTTGTCAACATGACAAATATGCATGGTTATTCTAATTACTAAAGTTCTAATTGCTAAAGTCTGCTAAATTATCATAATGTCATATTATAATGGTTGACTGACTGATGCTAAATGTACTTTCAGAAAAGTAAAAAACTATGCCATCAAGCTTTATATATATACATAATAGTGTATCAGATATTTTATTTTAAAATTTAATTCATTTCAGTTAAATTTCATTCATTTAACATTTAACATGGGAGCGTTCAAATGTTATTTGACATATTTTAACATTTTTTTTTTAAAAAAGTAACACAATAGTTACTTTCCCTGGTAATTAGTTACTTTAATAAGGATGTAACTCAGTTACTAACTCAGTTACTAATTGTGGGAAGTAACTAGTAACTACAACTAATTATTTTTTAAAGTAACATTCCCAACACTGCTTGTTTCTAGGCTACCTGATCTCATGACGAAAACGTACTTGTGGGAACTTTTTCACAAGACACGAAATACGTACCAATAAGTACATATCACGGCAGTTTCCAACAAAAATGAACACTACAGCCGGTGAAACAGCAAGCATTTGTAATCGTTTTCATACGCTGTAATGATTACAGCTCCATATGTTTGGCTTTCCGGACATAACAAGCTTGCTCGGTAGCTCAGGCAGCACGGAATTGGACTTAGGTTGCGGAATCCTTGGGTACGAATCCTGTGAAAAACATGGCTCATTATGAAAAAGCTGAAAGACTGAAAAACACCAGCTCTAGTGTTCATTTCTGTTGAAAACTGCAGTAATATGTACTTATTGGTACGTATTTTGTGTCTTGTGAAAAAGTTCCCACAGGTATGTTTTCATCATGAGATCAGGTTGTTTCTAAGAGACACATGACAATTAAAAATAATTTGATTTAAATCGACTCAAAATATCAAACATGTATGATATCCTTTGACTAAAGAGATTCATAGTATGAAGTTTAAAAATTCTGTTTCCATTATACACTTAGTGATTTTGTTTTTAAATCTGTCAACTACGAATGCCAAAAATCTGCAGACTGGCTCTGGACACATTTGAAATTGCATGTTTTTCTCCATGTTTTGGACTTCCATCCACACTGAGATGTCTTTTTGTCCTGGGAAAACAGCTTTTTGAATACATTCTCCCACAGGAATACATGCGAAAACACGTAGTGCGGACTGTGAAAACAGCATTTGAAAATAATGATGCTTGTTTAGTCATGTGACAGATATTACCTCAACAGATACCAGTGCTTTTACTGGGATGTTTGATTGAACAGACCTTTGGTTGAACGTCTAATCAGGGTTGCCAGGTTTTCACAACAAAACCCGCCCAACTGCTACTCAAAACAAACCCAAAAGTAACCCAATTATTGTTAAAAATCGTGTTCCTGAGGTTTTTGTGGCAGGGTTGCCAAGGTCAAATTAGCATTCCAGGGGCTAAATATTACGTTATTGGAGTCGCTTCAACCCCCGAGCATAAAAAAAAAAAAAACGCGCGGCAACAGTGTTAAAGTAGCCCAATTCCGCGGTAAAACCGCACACTTGGCAACACTGCATCTGATGCATACGGCGCACAAAAGTGAAAACACTTCAAGAGTTTCGAAGTTGTCATCAGATTGGTTGAATTACACAGGAAGACACTGTGATGCCAAACCCCCTCACGAAAGAAGAAAGACGTGTTTACAACTGTGATGATGAGCGCTTATCAGGATCAACTAAACGCTGGATTTTCAAAAGTATGTGAAATATTTAAGGTTTACGGTACAAAATCTTCAAAATAAATTCAAAAGTTTTACACATCGGTCTGTTATTCTGGGGACATTTCCACGCCCCTAAACATGATGCAGCACGAAACATGATTTGTTGCTTTACCTGTTTTTTGAGTAAAACCTTTCAGGATTTTTCTTTTTTCTCCATATACCGGACTTCAATGGTGCCCCCGATTTTGAACGTCCAAAATGCATTTTAAATGCAGCTTCAAAGGGCTCTAAATTATCTCAGCCGAGGACGTAAAAAAAAAAAACGTATAATTTATATACTTTTATATACAATTAATATACTTTTTAACCTCAAACACTCGCCTAAACAGTTTTTTCTGGTTCATGACTGTTAGGGTATGTCGAAAAACTCCCATCTCACTTTAAAATCATACTACATTGTTGCAGAAGTACCAACCCAGTGTTTACAAAGTGAACATGCAAAGAAGATCCCTTTAACACCCTTTACCAAAAAAGTTATATGAATGCGCAGTAAAATAATTTTTTGTTTGTATGTTTTGTTTCCCGACATTTTAGTGTGGACGAGAAACGTAAAACCATTCGTGTGAATGGAGAATGTTTTGAAATGAAAACAGTTTACAAATGCATCTGGATTAATAGATTCTGACTTCATCTTCAATCACTTGTTCAAACATTACTGTAAAACAAGTAAAAAATTAATGATAATACACTGAAAGTGAACACAAAATCGCCCTGAAGAGGCCTGGAATCATCATTGTCAATCATAATCATAAGTCATCTGCTCTAATGTCAGTATACAGCAACAAAATAAGAGACATATCATGAAATTAAGAGATAATGAGATGTCTCAGATGCAAAACAAAGCTCGGTTGTGGCACTGGAATTGAATTTGAAGCTATTGTTTGTATCATTAACATGTAATCGCTTTACATCTTCACACAAAGCAAAGTGGTCTAAAGTTCCCTATTGACATTTCGCCATTGTTGGCCATTGCTGCAAAAAAGATCAGCGAAATGCCACGATACTCACAGGTGCGATTGTTCGTAACAGAATATGAAGAATGCTGTCCCATGCAATAATGAGAAACTGACTTTTGAGCTCTGCAAAGAAGACTTTAGTCTTAAACAAAGCTAAGATCCAACATGTGGTTAAGAATGATGTTTTAGCTCGAGCAAGGTGTGATAAAACTGACAGAAAGTCATTTTATTACAGCAAAAACAACCCTTTTGTAAACTTCATTAATGTTTCGCTCGTCTCTTTATTCTTTTGTTCCATATCTTTCTTCTGTTTCCCCTCATGTCTCAGACTGAAACAACAGGCTAATGGGTAATCATATTATTCTAAAGACTTTGGATTGAAAAATGTTGTTAGTGTGGGTTGTGTGTATTGTGAACTAATGATAGCAAAACTGCCAAGAGGGAGCATACGATATGCATACATTAGATAGCAAATGAGTCTGCTGTGAATAAACAGAGAGAGATGACATCTGCTTAGCATAGGGAGAAAAATGAAATCCAATTGCTTTTAGCCAACGAAAATATTTCATCACAGCAAATGGGTTTATATAAAGCTTCAAATTTGACTGGCTTGGCCTAATACCAGCTAGGTTATGAATGACAGGTTTATCTGGATTAATTTGATCATTTGCAGCCGTGTGTGAATAAGACATTTTTTAATGACAGAAAGAGACTGTAAGAATAAGGATCAGATACCATATTGCATTCCATCACACAAATATCATACAGGAAATAGCACTGAATGAAAGAATAGTTAACCTCAGAATTAAAATTTTGTCATTATTTTCATTCTGTCATTTTCAAGTTGTTCCAAACCTGTATGACTTTCAATCTTCTGTGAAGCACAGAGAATATTCTGATGAAACGCTTTCTTCTATGCAGTAAAAAGTGGATGGTATGGAAGCCTGTTTCTGCCACTAACAAAAATGGTAATTGCAAGTTTTGACCTCACAATTCTGACTTTTTTCATCAAAATTGTAATACAAACTCACTATTTTGACTTTTCTTAGAATTGTGAGATACAGGGCCTTATTTTAATGATCTAAGGGCATGGTGCAGGTGCACTTAGGGCGTGTCCGAATCCACTTTTGCTATTTTAAGGATGGGGAAAACAGTCAGCGGTCATTCTCTTAATGAGTCATGGGTGTGTTTTGGGCGTAACGTGCATTAAACCAAAGTCTCATCTCCCATTCCCTTTGAAGGAACACTCCACTTTTTTTGAAAATATGCTCATTTTCCAACTCCCTCCGATTTTCTAGGCTGATATGGCTAGGAACTCTACTCTCATTACGGAGTAATAATCAAGGAACTCTGCTGCCGTACCATGGGTGCAGCACCTGAAAATAGTCTCCCTGTGCAAGCAGGTGGTCACGTTGGTTATGGTGACGGAAGTTAGCCTATTTTCAGGTGCTGCGTAATATCATTGCGCCTGCTGCACCCATGCTACAACAGCAAAGTTCCTTGATTATTACGCCGGAATGAGAGTATAGTTTCTAGCCATATGAGCCTAGAAAATCGCAAATTTTCATTTTCAGTCGGTCTTAGTACACAATGTAACTACAGAAGTATCAAGCTTTAAATAGAAAAAAAATATTGAAACTCTTTGGTCATTTTTGAGCACACTCAAACACTTGCGTCGTGCCGCATTGCACTGGGTGCATTAAAAGGCCCATAAACGTTCAACTGACAGTTATAAAGTCAGAATTCTGAAATATAAACTTGCAATTGCGAGGAAAAACCTCAGAATTCCGAGATATAAACTCCCAATTCTGAGAAAAAGTAAAATTGTGAGTTTATATCTCACAATTCGAACTTTATTTCTTAGAATTGTGAATTTATATCTCGGAATTCTGAGTGTTTTTTTTTTTTTTTTTTTTTTGCAATTATGAGTTGATATCACACAATTCTAAAAAAAAAAAAAAAAAAAAACAAAAGGTCAGAACGAGTTTATATCTCATAATTCGGACCTTATTTCTCAGGATTGCAAGTTTGTATCTAGGAATTCTGAGTGTTTTTATGTTTTTTTTTTAATTCTGAGTTTTTCCTCACATTTGCGAGTTTATACCTCGGAATTCTGTTTTTTTTCCCCCCTTGCAATTGCAAGTTTATTTCACAATTCTGAGAAAACCTGCAAGCTTATATCTCACAATTCCAACTTTATTTCTCAGAATTGCATGTTTATATGTCAGAATTCAGAATTTTTTTCTTGCAATTTTGAGTTCTTATGTCAGAATTCTGTTTGTTTGTTTTTCTTGCAATTGCAAGTTTATATCACAATTCTGAGAAAAAAGGTCAGAACTGCGAGTTTATATCTAGCAATTCTGACTTTTTCTTCTCAGAATGGTGAATTTATATCTCAGAGATTTTTACTCGGAATTGTATATCACACAATTCTGAGAAAAAAAGGTCAGAACTGCAAGTTTTTCCTCACAGCTGCGAGTTTATATATCTCAAAATTCTAATTTTTTTCTCGCAATTGCAAGTTTATATCTCAGAAATCTGAGTTTTTTTCTAGCAATTGCAAGTTTATTTCACACAATTCTGAGAAAAAAGGTCAGAACTGCCAGTTTATATCTCAGAATTCCAAGGTTTTTTTTGTAATTTTATGTCACACAATTACCACACAAGAAAAATTACCGCAATTACCTTTTTTTTTTCAGTGGTGGAAACAGGCTTTCCTAAAATGGGGAGCTTATATAGCTTTATAGATATATAAAAAAAAAAAAAACACTAAGTCATTACCCTCTAAATATCTTGCTTGGAAATTGTTCCCTTTCTATTTTCATTGTAAGCAAAAGAGCAGCTTTGACATTCTGCATTTGATTTCCCCTTTTCTGTTTTATGGAATTTTGATAGACACGAGAAAGAGTAAATTAATTTTATGTGAGGTATCCAGTTTTATATATAGATTAAATGTTATTGAACACATTTCTCTGGATCAGTGATCTTAGTCCATCATCTTTAAATAACAAGCTCAGTTATTGAATTAATAAGCATCTTAATACTCTTCTAGAGTGCACACACACACAGACAAACCGATCAGGTAAATGCTCTCACACACTCTCTCACTCTCCTCCCCCACATGTCCATCAACAAAATGAGTTCAGACAGGCAGAGGACAGATGAGACTCAAAAAAATAGAGGATAAAAAGGAGTAACCATTAAACAGGCAAAAGAAATTACCACTGTCAGGATTTGCTAAATGGTGGAACCCAGTGCACAGGACCGGATGTGCACAACACATTTGTCACAAGTGATAATGTGCAGGTATGCAAAAGTAATGCTAATCATGTTATCTGCTACACAGTGGAGAAATTGTGCTGTGGCTGAACGGTGATAAAGTTGCAGCACAGACTCTGCATTTACATTCAAACCACAGAGGTACAAATGTGAGGGGAAAAACTCCTGATTCGACAAATTCTTTCACCTACTTTACAGAGGAAACGTGGGCATTCGTTTCAGAGTTATCAGCAGAGTCAGCTAATTTAATGCCTGACTCAAAAACTGTGGAGATACTGCAAAACCAGAGACCCCTAAGCCGGAAAGTACACCCTGATGGCCTTGACCATCACTTAAAATGGCGTACGATACACATGTGCCTTGTAAAGGGTCCCCGTATTTGTTTTAGTAATGGAAATCTCTTGGTCTTTCCTGTGCTGTTCATTTAATGAAGCACACAGGAGTGTTCTTTCCTTGCTTTGATTTCTCAGGGATGTTTTTTGGTTCTTTGGAATCAGTGCACCATTTAGAATTAAAATGAGAATGTCTTTTTAATTCTGATTCAATTTTTGAATTTGAATTATGATACTGTAGCAAACAGAACTCATATGCAATTCAAATTTGAACTTAAACTAAAAATTGAATGAAAAAAAAATTGAAATGTTACTACGTACACACTGCAGCTACATTTGGTTGTCAGTTCACCTTTTACTCCTTAATTGCGTTTTGTACACACATAATTTACTAAAATACGGGAGTGACAACCGCAATCGACAACCACATTAACTCCCAAAAAATACAGATAGTGATAACCGTGTTTACAGAAATTTTACGCAGTGTGTACAGAACAGAACTGAACAACTAGTTGTTAATAACGTATTTAAACGTGCATCAGAAATGTATATTCCTCTGTATGTGAGACGCAAGAAAATAATAGTAAAAGAAGTCTTAACCTTAGCATATTTTGACATGGGACAAGTTGCACTCACAAGCTCTGTGGTAAAGTGTCAGTGTTGCCAGATCTTTATAGAAATTCATTGAAATTCAAGACAAATTAAAAACAAAATGAATTAAATAATATAAGCAGGGGTTCTTTTCTAAAAAGATTAGCTATGGTCACAAGTTCTGTCGTTGCCAACATTACCAATGATTTGGTGTTTCCTGAGTCCGTAGTTCCAACAAACTGCAGTTCTCGATCTGTGGTTAGAAGCATATTTTCTTATTAGTATGCCATGTGAACTTAAATACATCATGCATTTGAGATAAATAAGCAATTTACAAGCAATATGAATGTTCCCAAGCTAAATTTCAACTGTCCTAGATAATGGTACGAATACTTATGCAATGGAATCATTTAGGGGTTTTATTTTTAATAAACTTGCAAAGATGTTAAAAACCTGTTTTTTCTTTGCCATTATGGTGTATACAATGTAGACTAATGCGGAAACTACCTCTTTGCAAATTGAAAAAAATTAAAAAAAAAAAAACCTTAAATAATTCCATTGCGTAAGTTTTCATACCCTTATCTGAGACAGTTGAAATTTAGCTCAGGAGCATTCATGTTGCTTGTAGATGTTACTACACTTCGAGTGAAGTTAACCTGTGGCAAATTCAATTAAATTAGTATGATATGAAAAGGCACACACAACACAACTTAATAAAATGTCTAACAGCCGAAAATGCATTTAACAGCAAAAACCAAGCCCTGAGGTAAACAAAAAAAAACTGTAGAGCTCAGGAACAGGACTGCATCAAGCCACATATCTGGAGAAGAATTCAGAAACAATTCCGCCGCATTAAAGGGTCACAGAAGCATGTAGTCTCCATTACCCTTAATGTAAGAAGTCTGAAACAATCAGGGCTCTTCCTAGAGCTGGTCTCCTGGGCAAACTGAGCAATTAATGGAGAAGGGCTTTGGTTACAGTGGTGGCCAAGAGGCTGATGGTCACTCTTGTTGAGCTCCATGATCATATATGGAGATGGGAGAAACCTACAGAAGGACAAACATCACTGCAACACTCCATTGATCTTGGCTTTATGGCGGTGTGGCAACACTTAGTCCTCTCCTCATTTGTAGGCACATGAAAACACACAGCATTTGCAAAAAAAAAAAAAAAAACCTAATGGACCCTCAGACTGTAAGAAACAAGATTCTTTGGTCTGATGAACCTCAATTCCAAGAATCATGTTTGAAGGAAACCAGGCACTGCTCATCACCTGCAGCGTACCATCGCAAAAGTGAAGTGTGGTGGTAGCAGCCTCATGCTGTGGGGCTGTTTTTCAGCGGCAGGGACTGAGGGACTTGTCAGAGTAGAAGGAAAGCTTAACAAA
>JAHKKF010509990.1:0-13971 GCA_019740295.1 Labeo calbasu | reverse complement strand
TCTGGAACACGCAGATGTGGCCCTGGAGTAGGTGCTGAAGGTCCTTAGCTTGGAACACGCAAGCAAAAGTACCTGAGGTGAAGGTTTGCTCGCCGGAGTTTAACCTTGTTGCAAATGTCTGTGTGTCTTCTGCCTCTCTGGGCTAGAGACTCAGAACTTGGTCAATCTGCTTTGTCTCTCTACGATGGAGACTCAGGATGCTGCATCAGTTGTTGTCTCGCTGGACGAAGACTCCGAACGTAGATTATCTCTTTCTTTAAATTTGATTTCCTGCTTCAGGAGGGCTGCTTTCTCTTTTTCCTCTGCTCATTTATAGACAAAAAAGAGGAAGAACAAAACAGATGCTTCAAAGACACAAACCATCATATTTAAGGGTTATATTTTCCTATAAAAGTGGTCACACGCTGGACAAGAAGCGGAGAGGAGATAAAGTTTAAGGCGGCAGGACATTCACTTCAAGGATAAAGAAATTGGTACTGATGATTTCAAATGTGAAATCTATGAATCGCAAATGATCTTGGACCTCATTTATCAATCTAATGTAGAAACGAGCACAGATCTGTGTGCACAAATCAACTTACAACAGAGAAATCGTCATTTAAATATCACGCCCCTAAAAACACCCCGATTTAGAAGCCTTGGCCCTAGAGTTTACGACACGGAGAAACAAAACCTGGCCAAAAAGAGGAAGCAAACTCATGAAAGAGAAATTGATCTTACTCTAAAAACACCCTATAATAATATAATATAATATATAATAATATAATATATAATATAATATATTTGCAAACGATAGCATTAATTTATACAGTATGTATGTTAAATACCAAAAAAAATATAATCAAACATTTATACACATTATAGCCTATTTAGTTCTTCCTAATCCACACAAAAACCCTTTAAATTGAATGGTATTACAGAACAAGAATAACAAATGAGTAGCTATAAAATTTTATATTAAACTATAAAGTAAAACACAAATTATGCTAGTGAATACAGAATACAAACGTTGAGCTAAAATAAATGAGTAAAGCGAAACTAGACGGCATTGGGCTCACAAGCCACTCTCATCGATATCCAAATGTTTACATTTTTTGCCATGTAACATTTAGTTGCTAAACTATTATCCATGATGTTGTTGAAATGCAAAATAAAAAATAAAATAAATAATTTTGACATAAAAAAAACTATTATCCACTTGTGTTTACCTAAATCATCCTTCACATGTTAAAATGTTTATTTTGGCACTGCACGCTGATTTTACAGTGGACCATTTAAATTGAACAGTGTAACTTTTATGTTTGGTTAACTGCGTTTTAGTTTGATTAATGGCTGAAATGTCAAGTTAGCAACGCTGAAATTTGAGTGTGCGCACAAGAGGCGCCTGCACGATCGGTTACATTTAATAAAGATATTACAATTAAAATCCATTAAGAGTGTCACAAAAGCAAAAATGGCGTATATTGTTGCAGTGTTTATTTTTTTTTTCTTAATCTGTTAATTATCTAAGAGAAATATATTTCATGTAGGCTATCCCTATTTATATTATTCCTTTTATAAATAGGGATAATAGCCAGGAAAAATATTATAAATTAACAAAATGCTATCATTATACAATACTCCCGAAATTCTCTGTGCTGCACATAAATTCAGGCTCAAAAACGTGCGTACACAAGCTCAGATCTGACGTGAGATTTGATCGTAGCCATCGCTCGTCTATATTTTAGTTTTGCACCCAATTTTCTGTCGTACGTTTGTTTCATAAATGAGGCCCCTTGAGCTTGCGCGAAACAGAATGGTTTTTGTTTCCTGCCTTGTAATAACTCCTAATTCATGTCATTAACATATAAAAGATCACCAGTCATTATCCAAATTCTTTAGTTTAAAACAGCGAGCTACAAGAACAGCTTACATTTCCAAAAACCTGCAGTACTCAGACGCAAAAACATGTATGTCTGCTCAGACCCTGATTAGACCCTCACACCCTCAAATCTGTGTGTATGCACACTTTATAAATGAGCTCCTTGTGCGGTGCTTCTCATCTGGAGTGTAACCCCTTTAAGGCAGATTTTGCATGGTAATATCTTTTTAAAAAATGATTTACTGCACTATAAGGACATACACTTGTCACAAATTTGGTTCATGGTTTTCTGTCCGCTCGCCACCAGATGTCGCTCTGCCATTACATTGACTTTTACACTACACAAACTGTTGCATGTCACCCTGGACTACATTTCCCATCATCCATTGCTCTGAGTACACACACAGCTGTAGCCAATCACACACACACACTATTTAACACCCACCCAGATCCTTCTCTGATTGCTGAGTTTTTGACCCCAACCCAAGTTACATTTTTTCCACTTTTACCCACTCCTACAGGTTTACACAGATCATCTACTTCACTTGTTTTGGATCCAGAAGTGCTGTACTATTTTAGTAGAGTATTGGTCTTAATCACACTGATATTTCTTTGCAATGATAATGGCTCAAGTAGTAATTAAGTAAACTCCAAACAGGGAAATTGGGATATTATGACCTAAAATTCCTACTCTTAATAATTTTCTCCTTCTCAGTCAGTTGCATGTCGGCCTGCAGAATGGCTTTAGAATCAACAGACTTCTGCTTCAGGAACTCCTCTAGGACCTCTTCAGCCTATTGTCATGCACACACATATAATAATTATGACAATGTTGAAGAAAGTGGTAATGTTCCTGGGATGTTCTCTAATATGGGCAATACCATGAATTCTTTATTGGCCGGCTGTTATATTTCTTCTTAATGTCCTCCAGATCCTTGCAAAAGAGATCATAGCCACCAGGTCTTGCATAGAAGCCCTGCTTGAGTTTTTCCATCATTGGCACAGAGAGGGATGACAAGAGATCCTCAGATCGTCTCTTTGAAGCTTGCTTATTTTGGCACTGGTATCCATCAAAGAGCTCACTAATCTTTTCCTAAAGATTAGGAAAGGACGTGACGTGTGGCCAAGTATGGTGACCCATACTCGGAATTTGTGCTCTGCATTTAACCCATCCAAGTGCGCGCACACACACACGGAGCAGTGGGCAGCCATATTGCTATCGCTGTGGCGCCCGGGGAGCAGTTGGGGGAATCAGTGCCTTGCTGAAGGGACTCACCTCAGTCGTGGTATTGAGGATGGAGAGAGTGCTGGTTATTCACTCCCACCACCTTCAATCCCTGCCGGACCTGGGACTCGAACCCGCAACCTTTCAGTTACAAGCCCGACTCCCTAATAATAAGCAGAGATTATTTAATAATTCAGACAGAAATTACATTTCTGGAATTCGCAGGAGGAAAGAGAGGAGCAAACGGAATAAATTCAAGCTCATGCAAAGCTTGGTGTAGGCTATATACTATACTTTTTTGTTGGAGCCAATAAAAGCAATTATTAGACAATAAACAATTAAGAAGGGAATTTCAACATGTCTTCAACATTTCAATGTGTGACTTTGAAAAGCATGATAATAAAAATATCTGAATTGAAAACTCTCCATTTTGAGGCATTAATTAGCATTCAGGTCAAGGATACAGGCTCTTTAATTTTCAGAGAAATTATATAGGTCAAAGAGGGCCAACGAAGGGTCACGATAACGCACATTACAATTTTAAATATGTAAATGTGGGTCGAAGCACCAATGGCTTAGGTGGACAATATGAACACTAGTGACTCGTATGATGTGTATCCAAATATTGTGTGTTTTTATGGCAAAGCTAGGGCTTGATGAAATAGCAAAAAAGCATTAGTTTCAATAGAAACAACTGATGAAAGAATGAATGATGAATGAATAACAGCCATTCAAACTAATGGAAAACCTTTACATTATGTGGACAAGACAGCATCTCATCTGTCATTCACACTGAGGCAGATACATTTTGCATACAAAAACATAAAACCATATGCAACAAGATAATTATAAAAATATAAAGTAATTTATTTATATTTTATATTTACTGTGTGAACTAAACAGATTCCTATTAAAGCTACTGAAGTTATTCAGACAAAAGCAGTGAGAAGAGTGATTTTGACTTCTTCCTTGACAGACAATAGCAGGTATTTTAGGCTGCTGTCACTTTAACACCCGCGATGCTGACACAGTTGTGATTTCCAACTACCCACTGTGAATATTTTCTCATTTCTTTGTATAACTTTAAATTGTCATAATATTGATAAAACTGCTATACTTACAACCCACGATGTACACAGTATATATTGGATAATAATTGAATTAGAATTCTAACGTTAATTGGATTAGAATTCGAACGTTCGAAAGGAGCAAGCCTTTATACGTCACCGCATCCACGAAAAATTCACTTGCTCATAGCTCGCCTATTAAGGTACTTCAAATCACCATAGTTACTTGATCATAGCTCGCCTATTAGTGTACTTAAAGGCATGAAAGTCACTTGCTAATTTTCATGGGTTTAAGTTTCGGAGTATTTGATAGCTTCAGTAAGCGAACAAACAGTGTTGTTATGGGACTGCTTTCAAGACTGAAAAAAGAGAGTGAAGTTTCGGAGAGTGAAATGTTACGCTTACCCTGTGTACAACCGAAAGATACCCTTATGGCAGACAGCCGTCATCCTAATCCGCCTGTTGAGGCACCTGTTGGTGCTGTTGAGACCGATGGAGGGAGAAAGGAGGCGGGGAGAAAGAAGAACCGCTTCTGGAAGCGGCCCGCTCTTCTCTTTCCTTGCCTCAGAAGTGGAGAATATGACCTGAACAAGGCTGAGAAGAAATGCGGGATTGAGGCGGGAACACACAGCAATGGTACAATCACCTCAACATGTCATGATGATGTATATATTTATAAATGACTGTTATGACTATATGATTTATAAATGATTGTTAAATTACAAGAACTTCTGTTAATTCTTCCTTGTCATTAAAAAAAGGAAAAATTAACAAACAAAATACTATTGTTATAATGCCAAACATTTTAAAGTAACAGTTTAAATACCAGAAGCTGAATTAAAGATGTTTGAACTTTATCTGAGAATTTGAACTTCATTAGATGTCATCATTACCAGAGACAAACTGATTTACATTGTGTAGAGAAGTTTAATGTGTAGGATATCAATTCAAATCTGTCCCTAAATGAACAACCACAATAATTTGATTCATATTTTACTCATTTATTTAACTTGATTGTCCTGAACAATGATATGAATAAGAAATATATGAAAATTAGGGTAAATGTACCTATTAAACAAACAAAAATCTACATTAAGACATGTTTAGGGCACACAATATTGGTTTTAGTATAAGAAGTACACACTAAAAAAATGCTGGGTTAAAAATAACCCAACTTGGGTTATTTGGCAACCCAGCGCTGGGTAAATATTGGACAGAACACAAGCTGGGTTATTTTAATGAAGTCAACTATTGTTTAAAAATAAATATATTGCTGGTTTAAAATTGACTTGAACTTATAAAAACACACAAAGTTACTAGTTACTAAAGTCAGTCTGCAGATTTGAGTCGACTGATGCCATAGAAAGTAGTGTGTAGTGTGTAGTTTGTAGTGTGTAGTGTATGATGATCACAGACTCCAATTTTTTTAACTTTAGACTTACCCGAAATAAAGGCTTAAACATCTAAAAAAAAAATGCACATTTAAAGAGCTCCTCTTTTGGTGAAAGTTTTTAGACAGTTTTCAAAATGGCAAGACATGGAGACCCATATCTTGGTGTGCAATGAGTTATGTACACATAAACTGGTTAAAACATCAAGTAGGATAATACATTATTTTTTCATTTTATAATCTGAACTCAAATATGGGCATAATGAGTACGTGAGCTTAATAGGTACATTTACCCTAGAAAATGTTATTATAAATTATAAAATACATCAAATACATACATACAATGAATTTCCTAAAATGAATTTCCTAACTACAGTTGTTTGTCTGTTAATAGGCCAGAGTGTACACGAACCCTGTGTACAACCCGAAGAGACCATTGCCATGTCAGAGAATCGACATTCCAATCCTCCAGATGAGGCACCTGTTGAGACCGATGGAGAGAGAAATGAGGCAGGGAGAGAGAAGAAGAAGAAGCGCTTTTGGAAGTGGCCCTCTCTTCACTTTCCTTGCCTCAAAACTGGAACATATGACCTGGACAAGGCTGAAACGAAATATGGGATAGAGACAGCAAATTCCTGGAGTCATAGTGAAGGGACAATCACATCAACATGTCATAATGGTGCAAATCTTGACAAATGACTTAAGCTGCGTTTACACTTAGTGCGCTTTCCTTTTAAAACGCATAACCTTTGCCAAGGTTACGGCCTGTCATTTACACTACTCCGGCGTTTTCAACCCTCGAAAACAGAGACTTTTGAAAATGCTGCAGACCCTGTTTTAGTTTAAAAACTCCGGGTTGCATTTGAAAAACGTGACCGTTGATGACTGTTTAAACAATAACATCATGCTCATCATTGTACCCATAGATATGTGCAGGTAGATGCATCATTCAACCACTCTAAGCACATTAGACGTGTCCGCTATAGGGAATTTACCTATACATATCTATAGTTGTGTCTGCGTGAATGGTCATGTGGCATGTGTTTTTCGGTTGTGTAGTGTAGACGGAGATCGTTTCTGGAATGCAGAGAAAATGCTAATGTAAACGATGATTGTTTTCATTTTAAAACGCCATTTTAAAACAAAAAAGTACTGGTGTAAACAGGACCTGATTCTTCAATTATAGGAACTTCTGTTATTCTTCCTTTTCATTAAAAAAGCAAAAACAAACAAGCAAACAACACGGTGCTAACACACTATTGTCATTATCACACCAAACATTTGAAAGTAACAGTTTAAATATCAGAAACTGAATGATTTCTTTTTATCTGAACATTATCTGAGAATCTAAACTTTGTTAGATGTCATTACCAGAAACAAAGGCTACATTCACACTGCAGGCAAATGTGGCCAAAATTTTTTTTTTTTTTTTTTTTTGCTCACATGTTAGTCAGATCTGCTTTTCCTATGACCATGTGAACAGCACAAATAATTCCAATTTGTGCCACTTCCATATGTGGTAGTAAATCAGGGCCCGTATTCACAAAACATTTTTTCTTACCATTAAGAGTTCTCCTAAATAGCAGTAAAACTTTTTAGCTAAGAGTTTTCTCTTAAAACCTATTAACAAAGCTGCTGAGACAAAGTTTTACTAAGGAATAGAGAGAAGTCTTAAGCTAAGAGTAAGGGCGGGGTTACTATGGATGATGTCAGCATGCTCACTAACCATGCACACAGTGATTGGCTGATAGGGGAGGGGTCTCTGTCAGACATTTATTAATAGAAATATTGATGTAAATGTTGCCATATTCAAATAAAGTTTTAAAAAGTTAGTAAAAAATGTTGCCACATTCAAATAAAGAATTTAAAATGCAGGGTGTCACTTATTAAACAAGTGTTCAAATGATTGACAGCTTTTGACGTGTGCTTCTTATAATAAACAATTAGCTGATATGCATATAAACAGACTTTTTTTAAAGGGCTTTTTATGCTTTTAATGACACAGAATAGCGGAGAACTGACACAAAATCGTTGGGTGAAGAGAGGGGGGCGGGAGCAGCAAAACACTTCGAAACGGGAATCAAACTTGGGTCGCCTTGAGCGCAATTATGCTGTATGTCGGCGCACTAACCACTAGGCTATTGGTCCTGACGTGAAAAGTTTTTTTATTAACAGAATAGAATAATCATGGCTGATAGCGAGATACGCAAACGTAAAACAAAACCAAATTGGACGCAAGAACAGCTACTTCTTGCCCAGCGTAATAATGAAAACAAGGATATAATCAAATGAAAATTTGGAGCTGGGATAACCTCCAAAACTAAAAAAAGTTGTGTGGGAATTTGCGTGCATATAAATGCAGAGTGTTTCTAAAAAGTTTAAGTTCCGAGGCAGACTGCCAGCAACAGCAATATTAGGATAGTTGGGATTTGATCTTAGTGATTTAAGCCTGATTTAGGCTGATTTATACTCAACGCGTTCTTCTGCAACGCAAGCCTGTGCTGACTGCGCGCGCACATCACCAAATTCTGGGCCCCTATTCCTAAAATATCTTAAGGATAAAAGTAGCCTATCTCATAACTTAGCGATTTAGGAGAAAATCTTAAAAATACTAGGCGTGTCAATCCTAAATTTAGGACTACTAATTTTTGCTCTAAGAGTATTTCACAAAGCATTTTAGCAATAAAACTAGCTCCTAAATCTGTGAAATGTTAGGAGTAGTGGAGAGGACGCCTAATTCACTAAGATCAAGTTCTAAAACTATCCTAAAATGGCTGTTGCCGGTTATCTGCCTCGGAACAGAAACATTTTAGAAACATTTGATGATAATGAGCGTTTAAGAAGGTATGGTCTTATTTTTGAAGGTTATTTGCAGAACTTGCAGGGACGCAGTCACTTCACCAACAAATAGAAACAACCCAACAACGCCAGAGATCAAGGTTTTGACAACCCTCGAATGGCAGCTCCTTATGAATGCAATAAATATTTTAATGAGGCTAAGGATTTTAATCTGCAATAGCGTAACAAGGTTACATGAAAACATTATCGGCAATTTGAAAGTAATGTCCGTTTACCTGTAGCAGTTTGTCACTTAAATTCTGCAATCTCTGCCTTTGCCTGACTTTGCAAAGAATACCAGCCCTTTTCACAGTCATCTTTGCTTCTGGACGAAAGTGGGAAAGCTGCATTTATTTGCACACATATATTTTCCCACACATCTTTTTTAGTTTTTGAGGTTATCCCAACTCCAAATTTTCCCTTGATTATGTCCTTGTTTTCATGAGCAAGTTGGGCAAGAAGTAAGAGTTGTTCTTGCGTCCAGTTTGGTTTTCTTTTACGTTTACATGCCTTACTATCACCCATGATTATTCTACCCTGTTAATTAAAAGGGTAAAAAATACCTTAATTTAATTATATGCATATCCGCTAATTGTATATGAGGAGCGCACATGTAAGAGGCTGAAGATATACATGTTTAATTACTGACACTTAGCCTGCATTTTAAAATCTTTATTTGAATATTGCCACTTTTTTTATATTTTAAAACCTTTATTTGAATATGATATAATATTGCACGTTACAATACTTCTATGAATAAATGTCTGACAGAGACCCCTCCCCTATCAGCCAATCATTGTGTGTATAGCTAATAAGCATGTCCACATCATTCATAGCAACGAGGTCAACCCCGCCCTTACTTTTATCTTAAGACTTCTCTCTATTCCTTAGTAAAAGTTTGTCTCAGCAGCTTTGTGAATAGGTTTTAAGACAAAACTCTTAGCTAAAAACTTTTACTGCTATTTAGGAGAACTTTTAGTGGTAAGATGAAATGTTTTGTGGTTACAGGCTCTGATCATGTGTACATAATGTGTGGACATTAAAGTTGTTTTTAACATGATAGTTTTATTCTTACATGTATTATAATAATATGTTATTAGCCCTGAGATAAATCATGTCAGTGGATAAATACATAGAGTGAGTTAGAGGGTTTGGGTTCTAATCTGCCATCGCACAAATTTTTTCACCCCTTATTAAAATTAAATATGTTCATCAGTGATCTTATATTAGAGACACATTTGTGTGTATTTTGTTTTGATTTTTAACCGTAATTAGTCATAAGGGTAGGATTGAAGCGCTCGCGTGTGAACACTGAGCACGAGCCGCATTGAGAAAGTTCCGCCACTAATTAACATCGCAACGAACATTAAGGATGATTTCAGAAAAAGATACAGATTCCAGCTTCAGCACCTTATTTAACAGAAAGTAATGTTTTATCAGCATTAGGTACGTCCGTGCCGCGAGATGTTCAAAAAAGTGGTGGGGACAATATTGAGCCTTGCAAAAAGTGTCCCACCTATCCCACCCGTAAATTACGCCTATGAAAATAAGTAATGTGAAACACTAACACAAGCAATTATGAGAAATAGTTTCATTACAGCAGTCTTCAACAGTAAAACCAACACAATAGTGTTAAAATGTACAGTTTCACAAACTTTCTTGCAAAAGTTTTTGTCCTTTTCAACGCTGGTCGCGATTTCTCTCTAAGAGTTATTTGCCATCTGACTATTTCTATGGTCACGCATTGATGGATTATAGAGATGTTTGTACAGGCGTACCTGTTCAGCCAAAACAGCTTTAAAATTGTTCGTGATCAATGCGGTGACACGCGAACAGTTCACTCGAGATGCTGTGCACACCGCCACGGGAAATGGTTGATTTCACAAACCCAAGCGAACTTGCAGATGCGTATAAATCAGTCTTTACGTTGCACAGATTTAGGAGTAGTTTTAGCGCTAAAACACTTTGTGAAAAACTCTTAGGAGTCCTAAATTTAGGACTGGCACGCCAATTATTTTTGAAGATTTTCTCCTAAATCGGCAAGTTATAGGCTACTTTTAGCCTTAAGATGTTTTGTGAATACGGGCCCAGATGTTTTGTAATGTGATTGAAGTGTGAACAGTCATATCAGAATTCATGCAACTTTTGCGCCACTCTAGATCAACATTCATCACGGTTGTGCACACATGGGAGTCAAACCAAAGATTTGACATGCCCAAAGTTATCGAGACAGTTGCATAAGGTAGTCACAACTCATAAGTATTAAGGTCTTTGCACACAGAGTCTCAAATTCTCGTCCGAAATTTTTGTACGTTAAAAAATAACTATGATTTCACATTGTGTCAGTCAGGTTTACACGCTGCCTCCAAAGCCTTCGTCAGTCATAAAATTTGAATCAGGTTTGATTTTCTGTGTTTTCACATTCGTAGCAAACATTTTGATAGGAAATTATTGCCTGTGCATACTTTTGCTGGTTTCTGCAGCAGATCACACTATATATAAATGCATAATCCCTTACTTTATATCCTCCGTGTTTACTTCCATATAACGGCGCTCTGTGCAAGTGTTACCAAATCCACAGTTTTTACTGTTGCTGTGGGTTGTTTTTCAGCTCTGTGGGTTGAAGCAACCCCACTAACACAATATTTACCCCCCAGAATGCAATGGGGCTAGTTTTGGACTAGTTTTAGAAGCAGTTGGGCGGATTTTGTGAAAATGTGACAACCCTGTTCGTATTGTTTTTGGGGCATGAGGGTCAGTTCAGAACCAAGATCTGTTCTGATCGGGTCTGAGCTAAAATTGGAATTGACCACTAAGGATCGCAGTGTTAACGTAGCTAAACTGATTTGCATTGTGTAGAGAAGTTTAATTTTAAGAAATCAATTCAGTACTGCCCCTAAATGAAGAACCATTTGATTGTACATACTTAAAATTGAATTTTATAACCACAGTTGTTTGTCTGTCTGTCTGTTAATAGGCCAGAATGTAAATGAACCATGTGTACAGCCCAAAGAGACTCCCATCAGATCAGAGAACAGTAATCCTAATCCGCCTGATGAGGTGCCTGATGGTGCTGTTGAGACTGATGAAGGGGGAAACGAGGCAGGGAGAGGGAAGAAGAAGAAGAGATGCTTCTGGAAGTGGCCCTCTCTTCACTTTCCTTGCCTCAGCTCTGGAACATATGACCTGGACAAGGCTGAGACGAATTACGGGACAGAGGCGGGAAATTCCTGGATAAATAGCGATGGTACAATTACATCAACATGTAATGATGATGCAAATATTGATAAATGACTGGTTCCACAATTACAGGAACTTCTGTTATTCCAATTAAAACAAACACTGCTGTCATTATCACACTAAACATCTTAAAGTAACAGTTTAAATAGTTTAATTTTTAGGATATCAAGTAAGTAAACAAAGAACCATTCTAATATGAGTGTGCAGTATTTTGTCTATAATATGTATTTGATTTGATTCATATTTTAGCTCCAGCTCCTGAAGACCCTGCTGCTGAGGAACAGCTTGTGCAGAACATACTGGACAAGAGTAAGATTGGGAAATATATGAGAATTACAAAAGGTTGTGTTAAGCCATATACAGTGTAATATGAAGTTGCATTTCATACTAACCACAATTGGTTATCTGTTAATTAATAGGATCGGTCATCTTCGTGGCCAGTATAAAGTTGGCTGCAAGATGGGTGAAGGAGGATGTGGCACCATTTATGAAGGGACTCGCTGATGACGGACTTAATGTTTCAATTTTTTTTTTAACTTAAAATCTTTGCATATGTGTTCAGAATTAATAACTGGAGTGATATGCACATGCTAATTGTTAATTCTTTGTTTTGTTGATTAGGTGGCTGTGAAATGTACGATGAAGATGCAGGGCATGTCATCTATGAGAGTGGTAAGTAGACTGCACTCTGCCTCTAGGTCACTGTTTTCAATATATAACATCTTATATTATTGTTAATTAAGGACTACATGGAGATTGGCCTGATGCTCAAGGCCAATGAGGGTCCCAGCATTCCCCAGATTATTAAGCTGCTTGACTGGGTGGACGACAAAGACCACTACGTGATAGTTATAGAGCGGCCCATGCCTTGCATGGACTTGTTTAGTTTTGTGGAATT
The DNA here is from genome assembly GCA_019740295.1 of Labeo calbasu. Lineage (NCBI taxonomy): Eukaryota > Metazoa > Chordata > Actinopteri > Cypriniformes > Cyprinidae > Labeo > Labeo calbasu. The sequence goes on along the minus strand of JAHKKF010509990.1, from coordinate 1,452 downwards.
CCATGGAGGAAAGCTTGACGAGGGGACGGCACAAAATATTATGCGGCAAGCCATTGATACTGCTCAAACTTGCTGTAAACGTGGTGTCTTTTATCTTGATAGAAAACTAGAGAACCTGCTGGTGAAGCAGGACACCATGGAGGTCAAATTAATTGACTCTGGGTGCGGAGCGCTCATGACGAAATTTGCCTTCAAAGTCTTTCAAGGTACAGTATGTCTTATGAACTGCTTTGTTAATTATCTCACAGAAACGCATCCTATATATAGTCAGCATGCTGTGATAGTGTATTAAACATGAGATTTTTCCTGCAGCCACAAGAGTGTGCTGTCCACCCGAGTTCTACATGAAGGGCAAGTACCATGCAAAACCCGACGACAGTGTGGACGCTAGGTTTCATGCTGTATGAAATGCTGTGTGGGGAATGTCCTGAACCCTACGACCGGCACATGATTAGTGTAAACCTCTGGACCAGACCTGGCTTGTCAGAAGGTGAGATTTACAACAAAGAACTCCAAATCATACAAAATCAACCAATAGTTTCAAAGAGAGCAGGTATAAAGTACAAGTTTATAATCAAATGTCTTTCTTGTCTTTTTGCACAGAATGCTGCCAGATGATTTGTGCTTGCCTGCAGCCCAAGCCAAAGAAGAGACTCAGTCTGGACAAGATGCATCTCCATGACTGGTTTAAGGTACAAAGTCTAAGATTATCTTTTGTTGGTTTGGTTCAATCTCTAGTCATTATTAACTTAGAGTAATTTTTTCTCTAAATGTCATGTATTTAGACAAAAATCGCTGACTTTATCTTTTTGTTTCAGGTCACGGAGTAAGACACAAAGAAAACAACTCCTGTCACAACTATCCTGTTGTTTTCTGTCTTTAGTCAGCTTTGCATCTGGCAGGCTGACAAGAGTGGCCTATCCATCAGACCACTCAGGCCTTAGCATATTGCAGGGCCAACACGCAACCCCAACCCTGATCAAACGCACCTGAACCAACTAATTAGGATCTGAAGGGGCACTTGATAATTACAGACAGGTGTGTTTGATTAGGGTTGGAACTAAACTCTGCAGGAAGGTCGATTTCCAGGAACTGGGTTGGACATCCCTGTATTAGACATTTTGTAAGATTTGTATAAACGTGTAAGAAATTTGTGCAAATATTTATAAGAAAATTAGACATTTTGTAAGAAAATTTGTAAGAAATGTATAGGAAATTTGCACAAATATTTATTATAAAATGTACTAGACATTTCATAAGTAAATTTGTAAGAACATGTATAAGAAATTTGTACAAATATTTATAAGAAAATGTATTAGTCCAGGGGTGCTCAATCCTGTTCTTGGAGATCTGCCTTCCTGCAGAGTTCAGCTCCAACCCTGATCAAACACACCTGAACCAACTAATTAGGATCTGAAGGGGCACTTGATAATTACAGACAGGTGTGTTTGA
>JAHKKF010509989.1:0-21843 GCA_019740295.1 Labeo calbasu | reverse complement strand
AACATTTCGACTTTATTCTTGTAACATTTCGACTTTATTCTCGTAGTTTCGAGTTTATTCTCGAAATATTACGAGTTTAATCTCGTAATCTTAGATTTTTTATTTTTTTTTTAAGGTGGCACTAAAACGCCGTCGTACAAGTACAAGTAAAATTACAGATTTAAAATTATACTCATGAAAGTACAAATACCCCAAAAATGTACTTAATTACAGTAACGTGAGTAGTTGTAATTCGTTACCTCCACCACTGTATAAAAGTCAAATAAGCATTATTTTAAATAATTTAAATAGCATTTATGCTGGTAAGGGTAAGGTTTTTGGCCTGTCCCTCATTATGATTTTTCTTTTTCAGCAGGACTTTTAATTTGCAAAATAAAGGTATAATTATATTAAAATCATATTTTTGCATATTGTTCTAAATATTGTCTCATTGTTAAGCAATGTTTTTGGCATACGTATGCCTTTTTTTCTATAAAATATAAATCATTTTATTGGTGTCCCCTGATTTCATGTCAGCCCTGTTACCCTTATCGAACCCTTGTAAAATAATGCACATTCAAGTGACATCATTTCTAGGAGGATGCATCATCTCTCAACAAGCATTCCAACACTTAAAACACAAGTATTTTTCATGTTTTTGATGATTTATGAGGCTTGACCGAGGGGAGGGCCATTATGCAATGTCAATCCTGTTACCGTTTTTTAAAAAAAGTAAACTTAAACAATTATTTCTTACATTTAATATAATCAGTATCAACAAGTAAAATACGTCCGATGTGTACAATATGTACTTATGTGAACTTGACTATTAGCTAGCAACTAGCAAATTTGTTTGAAATCTTTGAAAACTGTTACTGTCAACAGGTTTTGACATGTGGGTAACAGGGATGACATGATTAGGTTTGACCCTGTTTTTAAAGATTGTCTGCGTAAAATTTAAACATTTTAAAGGTCACCCTCGGTATTTTATTGAGTGGTATATATCATTCAGTGGTATATAAGTTCTAATTAAACTACTTGTCTAATAAACAGTGTTACTTTTAAAAAGTAATTAGTTATAGTTGCTAGTTGCTTCTCACAAATAGTAACTGAGTTAGCTACTGAGTTACATCATTATAAAGGTAACTAAGTACCAGGGAAAGTAGCTATTGTATACTTTTAAAAAAAAAATAAAAAAATGTCAAAATAACTTGGATGCCCCCAATATTAAATATGTTAATGAATGAAATTTAAATGAAATTATATATATGTCATGTTGACATGCTTAAGATATTCTTTGTAATTTAGTGTTTCTATAAAAAAAGGGAACTAAAAATAATACTGATAAGACAACAAAACTACTACGAATTCTAATACTAATAACAATATAAAACGCACCAAGGATTAATGAGCTGCTGAATTCATGAATATTAATCACGTTGTCTGCTATCGCTCGAACTGATTTCCTGAAATCAAACAGGGACGATAATAGGTGAGCGCCAGCCAATGAGATTGCCGTTTGTGCATTAGTTCCGCCTACTACCGGAAAAACCGGCAGTTCTTAAAAGCTGAAGAATTCCAAAGAAACTCCGTTATTTTGGCAGGAAAATACAGTAAAGAATATCGTTTACATGTAGCGCGTTAATTCTTCATGATATATCAGACTCTCTTGCTCTGCATCTTTCTTTGCGTGCGTATTAGAAAAAGCGAAGGCTAGTCTAGAGTTCACGGTTCGTAAAATACAGGTACGCTGCGCATCCATTCAGATTAACCGAAAAACAAAATTATAATAACACTTAAATCATAGTAACGCTGCATATTATTGTCAGTAACGGTAACGACGTTGTAACGGGGAAAACAGTCATTCGTTTGATTAGCCTATTCGTTACTGAAAAAAAATAATAACGCCATTATTCCCATCACTGCTGCTACAAAAATACCAAAACATGAGGTAAAAAATAGTCATAAAATAATAAAATAATAAATGACATAGCCTGAGGACAATTTCTTGTCATTTTAAGGTGTCTTCATTTCATGAATATTTAAAAAACATTGATTAAACTTATTTTACATTTTTCCAAGTGGAAAAGTCACCAATTTAGTGGAATGACCCATAAGAAAGGTTTATAGTGACCACATCACTTCAATTTCATTGAAAAGTAACCTAAATAAACTTGTTCACTTTGCTTTATGCAAAAGAAGACTCAAGGTTACTCTGTTTATGATACTTTTTTTTGTGTTTATTTTTTTAGAAAAAAAAAATCTGCATGAACATTCTTCAGAGTTCCTTCTTTGGTGTTCCACCAGAAAAACAACAGCCTGCATATTTGGACTGACATGAGGGTAAGTAAATACTGACAGTTTTCATTTCTGGGTAAGCTGTTCTGTTAAACAAGTCATTAGGCTGAATTATTGTACCTAATTGCCTGTGTATTTGGGAAACTACTCAGAAATGATGCGTTTATGATATTTTGCTGTCACCACACCTCTCCTTCCTGGTGATCCATAGAAGATGGTTTATGAGACGGGACTAGTTTAGATTGAGTTCCGCTGTGGCCTCCTCACTGCGATTAATCAGTCAATATAAATACACTCTCAAGCTGGTCTGTGTCTGTCTCCAAGGATACGGCAGAAAACACTGTAATACAGACAGTACGTTTTTGGGTTTCTGGCAGAGAATGAGCGCAGATGTTGAAAGCTTGCTTCATGACCTTTTTAAGGACGGGTCATGAGGTGATTACATATTTCACATGGTTGTTAAATAATGAAGTTCCATAAATGTATTGGCTGAAATGATTTTTTATCTTTCTAAAGGTTCCAAAAGTTCTTGCTTTTAAATGTTATTTTTACTAAAACTTCATATATGTGACCCTGGACCACAAAACCAGTCATAAGGGTCAATCCTTATGTTATATCATCTGAAAGCTGAATAAATAAGCTTTCCGTTGATGTATGGTTTGTTAGGATAGGACAATATTTGGGTGAAATGCAACTATTTGAAAATCTGGAATCTGAAGGTGCAAAAAAAACAAAATATTGAGAAAATCACCTTTAAAATTGTCCAAATCAGTTCTTAGCAATGCATATTACTAATCAAAAAAAGTTTTGATATGTTTACGGTAGGAAATTTACAAAATGTCTTTATGGAGCATGATCTTTACTTAATATCCATGATTTTTGGCATAAATAAAAATCAGTCATTTTGACCCATACAGTGTATTGTTGGCTATTGGTACAAATCCAGGGTCACATATTACATTAACTCAAATATTTTAGAATTTCAGGAGTCAATATGTTGAAAAATATATATTGACATTAATACTCTTATTCAGCAAGGACACATTAAATTGATTAAATGTGACAGAAAAGACTTATATAGTCACAAGTTGATTTCAAGGTCAGTTTGAACTTCTATTTATCAGAGAATCCTGATAAAAACACATCACAGTTTCCTCAAAAATATTAAAGGGATAGTTCACCCAAATATGAAAATAACCCATGATTTACTCACCCTCAAGCCATCCTAGGTATATATGACTTTCTTCTTTAAGACGAATACAATTGGAGTTATATTAAAAAATGTCCTGTCTCTTCTAAGCTTTATGATGGCAGTGAATGGCTGTTGAGATTTTGAAGCAAAATAAAGTGCATAAATCCATTATAAAATGTGCTCCACAAGGCTCCAGGGGGTTAATAAAGGCCTTCTGAAGATAATTGATGCGTTTGTGCAAGAAAAATATCCATATTTAAAACCATAATCTGTGGAACGCATTGACGAAAACAAAACAACGGTCACAAATTAGACGTACAAAACAAGGATTTGTAAAGAAAAATGACAAAGGATTTCGATAGAAGCTAAGATGAGACTGGTTTTCATTTGCTTTAACAAAACTTGGTTCTTGCGAAGCTAACATATTCTCACCAGAGCTTACGCTTTGCCTACGTCCTGTGTCACCCACTGGAATGCCACTTTCTCGTGAACGTGCGTACGACAGTTAGTTAGTTTTAAATATGTATAAATATGGAAAAATTTATATTTTTCTTACACAAATGCATCGATTCACTTCAAGGAGAAGTCCACTTCCAGAACAACAATTTACAAATAATGTACTCACCCCCTTGTCATCCAAGATGTTCATGTCTTTCTGTCTTCAGTCGTAAAAAAATTTTGTTTTTTGAGGAAAACATTTCAGGATTTTTCTCCATATAATGGACTTGATTGGTGCCCCGATTTTGAGCTTCCAAAATGCAGTTTAAATGCAGCTTCAAAGGGCTCTAAACGATCCCAGCCGAGGAAGAAGGGTCTTATCTAGCAAAACGATCTGTCATTTTTTTTGAAAAATAAAAATTTCTATACTTTTTAAGCACAAAAGCTTGTGTAGCATAGGCTCTGGGATGCGCATCCACAACCCTACGAATCACGTCTAAGTTCATCGTCTGTGTACTCTGGCTAAAAAAAGGTAGAGTATGGCGAAAAACTCCATCTTATTTTCTCCTACAACTTCAGAATGGTTGTACCTTTTAGTTTGTAAACAGCGTTTGGCTTACTGGCACTTTCTTAGACTTTGTGCATTCGTGTTGTAAACACTGGGTCTGTAGTTTTGCCTACGTTCCGCGTGATTCAATAGTACGCATCCCAGAGCTAGTACTACACAAGATTTTGTGCTTTAAAAGTATACAATTTTTTTATCTCTGGAAAAAAATGACTGATAAGATTATATCTATTATATCCATTATATCGGGAAAAATCCTGAAATGCTTTCCTCAAAAAACATAATTTCTTTATGACTGAAGACAGAAAGACATGAACATCTTGGATGACAAGGGGGTGAGTAAATTATTTGTAAATTGTTGTTCCGGAAGTGGAGTTCTCCTTTCAGAAGGCCTTTTTTAACCATCCGGAGCCGTGTGGAGTACTTTTTATGATGGATGGATGCACTTTTTTGGACTTCAAAATCCCTACACCCATTCACTGCCATTATAATGCTCGGAAGAGCCAGGACATTTTTTAATACAACTCTGATTGTATTAGTATGAAAGATGAAAGTTATATACAGCTAGGATGGCTTGAGGGTGAGTAAATCATGGGGTAATTTTCATTTTTGGGGGAATGATCTACTCTAGTAGTAATACTACTCTATTTTTTAAAGAGGTCATTAGATGCAAAATCCACTTTTACTTGTTTTTTGAACATAAATGTGTGTTGGCAGTGTGTGTACACATCCACCCTATAATGATAAAAATCCACTGATTGTCCCTATAAGTAATATGCCCTTTCTCAAATCAAGCCGTTCTCAGATTCTTGTCTATGTGACGTCACACAGACCAAGGCCGCTGCCACAGTAGTTGATTGACATGGCCATCTTACCTTGAACCGGCCCTGAGGGTGCTGTAAACTGTCCACTATTGTTTCGAGGTGTTTTGTTGTTTGATGTAATAATGAACATAGCAGACATCATTTATTCCCAACATCTGAGTCACTGAAGATGCAAAGTATTACTTTTGTTTTTGAGAGAATGCGCCCCATGATCTACCTAAATGTGTCTAAGTTTGCGTGAATCATTTGTGATCCTACGGAAGTAAGATTTTTTTAATCTTTGCAAATCATCTTTCTTAATAATGTGCTAGTTAGCAAGTTCTGCGGCTAAATACATCTAAAGTTTATAGTCTCTCAGATAACTGCTCGTCACCCCATGGAAGAGAGGGGTGGGGTGAGTAGAGCTCATTAGCATTTAAAGGGAAATGCATTAAAACAGCTTGCTGTGAACAGAGCTGTTTTTGACATAGTTTAAAAGGTGTTGTTTTAGTACCACTGAGAAATTTTAACCAAAGTATGTTATAGACTTTTAATTAAGACCCTGAAGAACCATATCAGCTTGTGGGAAATGGGCATCCGATGGCCCCTTTAACAAATAAATGCAGGCTTGATGAACAGAAGAAACTTTGTCGTCCACATGGAACCAATCTTTGGTCCAGATCTGGATCACTAATTAGTACTGGGTTGTGATGCAGTAAACAACAACAAAAAATGGTGGGAACTTGGTGTATAGCCACTGATGCAAAACGTCCTCTATAATTAGTTGCCTTTAAAAGAAAAGGGAAGTTTCTTCACTGGAATATTACAAACATCATAGTGATTTTTCTCATTCCTGAGGTTAGTCTGTCATGCAGGTTGGCTTCCAAGAGCAAAATGTTATTGCTTTGTCTCAGATGTGTCTTCTAAAATTCCTTAGGAGTAATAAAAATAGACACAAATGAGACATTGTTGACATGCAGTAACAGCTTTAAAATAAATGTGGATTGCATAACTGTAAGAAAGTTATGTGTTTTGATAAATCTTAGCATTTGCTTTTAAAAGTTTAAACATGTCTAGAAGAAACAATTCTGATATTAAGAAGAGCTCATTTGCAGTTGTTTTTTCCATATGAATGCATCTGATCTCTGCACCTGAAAACTCTTTCTTTGTGCAAAAGAAAGGTGCGGTTTGGGTCATAAAATTCGCAGGCATGAATTTTCATGTTTTAACGATGGAAATAATGAGCGCAGGAACACTCTGTGTCGATGAACCATCCGCGCCGAACTGTCAGTCTTACTTTTCCGGCGTTCCAGGCCGCTTTATCCTCATAACGCGGTTGATTGACAGGTGACGGAGGCGGCTTCTTTTTTTGCCTGTGGGCACAGAACCTGTGGGAGTCATTGATAAACACTCGGTTTGACTGCCGAGGTCAGCTTTCCGCAGCTAGATTGACTGCAAGCCTGATGAGGGATTGCATTTCCCCAGGTTAAGTAGGACGCGGCCAATATAGATGAGTTGGAGTAGACCAAACAAATAAACTGGAAAATGCGTGCGTGCACGACTCGCTCATGGGGAATAATGATATCATTTGCTTCTGTTGTGTTTAAAGAGCCATTATTGAAAAACCCAGGCAGCCTCTGCGTTTCTCTCAGGAGGAAATCGGTGTCGTCGGTGGGTTTTGAAAGGAAGCTGAGGGGGTAAAGCAAATGTTTTGCTCTGGTCCTACAGGTCTGATGTGTTGCATAAGCTATTAGACATCAGAGACCTTAAAAGGCAACAGAACAGAGCTTGTGGTGTTGCTAGAGAAGGTATTCATAATTCTTGTAATCGTGCGCTTGGCCATCAGACAGAGTGACCTCAAAATAACCATGCGATGAGGTATTATATGCATCTATAGATATACACACACACGTATATAACGGTGCAGGTTTCGAAGCTGCTAGCTCGCTGAAAGACTAGAGATTACTTTGAGGTCACTTCCATAGCAACGACCATAAAATGTTGTTGTTTTGCAGCGGTAGCTATGAATCCTGATATGACCCTCAGAGACACGCTGCAGCAGTTCTTATCCAAATAAAGGCAATGCTGCATGACTGGTACGGCACCTGGCAAGAACAGGCACACCCGATGTTCTGTTTTCCTTATAAAAAACGCAAATAACAGCTCATTTACTTCGTCGACTCGCCGGTTGGGTTGTTTATGGCTGTACCCTCGAGCGGTTGGCGTTCTGATTAAACAGTGTCGGATGGATATCAACTTCTATGATGTGTCAAGACAAGGTGGAACGTATTGACAGCGGGTTTTCCACAACAGCGCTTGACGTGATGACAAGCGGCACTAGATTTGCATTTCCTGAAGGAAATAGCAGTCCTTGCTTTGGTTATGATGGCATCTTTGCAATGTGAGGCCTAAAAATACACCGTGCAAGTACGTGTATGCAAACACTTTCCGTTTTTAAATTTAAAATTTGATTGCGTGTGTCGTTCCCTTCAGAAGTGTGTTGGATTGCAATGCACGTCTATATCCAAGTATTTTTTCTGCCTAATGATGCATTTACGTCATGTTTGAATTGCTGTAATTATAAGCTCCTTGGATTGGTTCATGTTATCGGACACAGAAATTATTTGCTTCTGTGGCACTCATACTCCCAATTTTATAGTAAAATATTTAAACAGCTTTAAACTGCATAAAGTATTAAAACTTGATTTCAGTGACTACATCTTAAATTTATTTATTTGTTTGTTTGTTTATTTTTTCTTTGCCTCACTGGCAAATATTTTTTGTAAGCATGCATTTAGCAAAATCTAATGAGGTTTATGCTTAAACCATGAAATAACACTTCTCTTTTGGGAAAAAATGATTTATTATTTATTTAAAATTTTTAATTTATGAATAGTTATAGAACAAAAAAGTACATAAATAAAAACGGAAAACAAATAACAAAGGGACACTAAATGTAAAATGTATATATAAACTTTGATATTTGTCTTTCCAGTGGTTACACAGGCATGAAAACAAGTTGTAATATCTTATGCATTTTGTTTCTCAAGTAAATGCCATTTACTTGAGACTACTATTATTTTCTCTTGTGGAGTATATGTAAATGTCTTTTATGTGAAATATCTTATTCAGGTCAGTACTAAATAAAAACTAACATGCATTTTGTATGACCCCTCTTATTTTGGTAAAATAATCAACATTTTGCAGATTCCGCAACTTTTGACCTCAACTTTAATAGTTATTTTCTTTGTGTCATTATGATTTCATGTAATCCCACTCTTATTGTTGTGCATGAATGATTACTGTCCTTATGGTTTGTACGGGACCATCTGAAAGCTCTTAAGGAACAAAAGAAGGCTTTTGGGTTGTACGCTAGGGAATGGCTTTGTCTGAATTATCCCACTCTCCGTTTTTGGCATGTTTTCCACTTTTTGCAGTACATGGTATGGTATTCATTAAAAATCTACGCTGAGCTGAGGACAGACTCAACATGTTACGAAAATGATGGATGTCAAATGTGAAATGGATTATTTTTCATTCATGTAGTTATTGTTAGACACTAATGGGGAAATTGAAGGAATTACACAATGGAGGGCATTACCTTTACGAGCACTTCGTGTTGAAATCTAATTCAGGAAAGACACAGGGGTTGGTCTCAACTGCAGGAATTAATTAAATACTCTCAAATGACATGATTACGGTCAGATGATTTTTACAGAATGTTGAGTCTGAGTCTGTGTTTAGTGTACAGCCAGTAATGGCATCATGCTGGATGGTTGTAATTTACTCAAACATTTTTCTTGGGTTATTTGTGCCATACAAGTTAAAAAACAAATGATTGATTGCCTGATTTCTCCCTAAAATCCCTATTTGGTGCCATTGAAGGTGTCTTTGAAGTTATAAACCGACATTTTTGATGAAAAATAAATCAGATCACCTAAAAAATGAAACACTTTTGTCATGACCTCATACTTTCTTCTGACCTCATCTCATTTTTCATCTATAAAACACAAAATGAGCTACTCCTTTTTTATCCAGTAGAAAATCTTATCAAATGAAAATAGTCCGTACAACTTGTGCACTATATTTCAAGTTTTTAGAAATCATACGACTTAAATTCCATCTGATAATCTCTATCCAGAGCTTTCAGATCTTATTTATGCTTGTTAAAAATGGCATTTTGTGCAGTTTTGTGTTTAAAATAACTTTAAATGTGTTGCAACAAATGGCATTGGTTCTTGCATGTCACATAACCAGTTGTAACATGGCAAAGTTGAAAAAAACAACACAGGCAAAATTGAGATTTGAAAGCTACAGAAGATAGGAAAGACTGTCAAGTCAACTTGTCATTTTTACTCACACAAAGCTATAATATGTATGGAAGCCTGGTTCCGCCACTAAATAAAAAAAAGGTAAAAAGGTAACTGGGAATTTTTATCTCGCAATTCTGACTTTTTCTCTCTGAATAGTGATATATAAACTGGCAATTGTGAGTGTGATTATATCTCCGAATTTATATCTTCCGAATCGTGAGATATAAACTCAGATTTGAGAGAAAACAAGCCAGAGTTGCCAGATACGAACTCGTATTTGTGAGAGAAAAAATCTGAATAGCACGTTTTTTTCTTGCAATTTTGACTTTAAGTTTATATCTTGCAATTCTGAGGAAAAAAATTCAAAATTCTGATTTTGTATAACACAGTTCTATGAAAATAAGTCAGAGTTGTGAGATACAAACTCGCATTTCCCAGGAAAAAGTCAGAATTGCAATCCCGCAATTTTGACTTTATTTCTTGCAATTGCAAGTTTATATCCTGCTATTCTGACTTTATAACTCGCAACTGCGAGTTTATATTTTGCAATTCTGAGGAAAAAAGCCAAATTCTGAGTTTGTATTATGCAGTTCTGAGAAAAAAAGGCAGAATTGTGAGATGTAAACCCAGAATTGCAAGAAAAAAGTCAGAATTGCGAGTTTTTATCTCGCAATTTTGACTATATTTCTTGCAATTGTTAATTTAAATCCTGCTGTTCTGACTTCATAACTCCTTTTTAAAAATTGTGAGTTTATATTTTTCAATTCTGAGAAAAAAGAATTGCGAGATGTAAACTCAGAATTGCAAGAAAAAAGTCAGAATTGTGAGATACACACTTGCATTTGGAGGAAAAAAGTCAGAATTTCACGATTTTATCGTGCAATTTTTACTTTATTTCTCTTAATTGTGAGTTTATATCCCGCTATTCTGACTTTATAACTCACAATTGCGAGTTTATATCTTGCAATTTTGAGAAAAAAAAGTCAAAATTGCAAGGAAAATGTCAGAATTATGAGATACAAACTTGCATTCCCGAGAAAAAAGTCAGAATTGCAAGTTTTTATCTCTTTTAAATCCTGCTATTCTGACTTCATAGCTCGCAATTGTGAGTTCATATTTTGCAATTCTGACTTTACAACTCACAATTTCACAGTTTATATCTTGAAATTATGAGAAAAAAGTCCAAATTGCAAGTTTATATTAAGCAGTTCTGAGAAAAAAGATAAATACTCGCAATTATCTTATATTTGCTTTTTATTCAGTGGCGGAAACAGGCTTCCATACATACGGCTTTAGAAGACTTTTTATTATCATGGTTTCATCATGCTTTTTTTGTCATTTTCAGAGCTTGACAGTAGAAACAACCATCCATTTAGTCACGTGAACATTCTGCCTAATGTGAAGAAATGAAGAAAAAGAAGTTTGGAAGAACATGAGGGTGAGTAAGATGACAGAATGTTCATTTTCAGGTGAACTGTCTGTTTAAGACTACAACACACTGTGGAGGTTTGCACAGTTCTTGATGTCTGCAAGTGATGAATTCTCACTTCTTCTGACTAATTAACCTGACAAAAAGCATGTCTCAGTATTCTCTGCCTCACTGCTTGTAAAGCAGCATTATTCTGTTTAACAGTGTTTTCTATCCTTGGAAACACCTAGCCTGCAGCACCATGTTCTGCGAAACACATTGAGAAAGTAGCTAATTAGTACGAGACCACGAGGGTGAGCGACTGCATTTTTTCACAGCTTCAGGCTAGGCAAAATTGTTTGACTTAATTATTTTTTATAAAAATAGTTGACAATTTATTTATTTTGTGCCCTGTGGGCAAAGTCTCAAAAATCCGGTAACTGGTTTTCTTCACCAGGGATTCTTCATAATGCCTCTCTTCCTTTCGCTCTCTTTACATTGGCATCATGGCTGACAGACCACAGCCGCACTTGCCAGAATGAAATGTTTTTGAATTGTTCCTCGCGTGTATGCCAGACGTTTCGGCGGCGTTGTTTGAAGCGAGTGAAGGAGAAGTGTTTATAGAGTGGCATATTGCCACTTTGAATCTTGCTGTTCACCAGCTTTGTGACAGTTTGTAGTGTAGCTGAAGTTGAAGGGAAGGCAAGTTTTGTGTTTATGTTCCTCCCCACTTTGCCTGGCCTGCCAGGAGGTTCAGCTCGCCAACCATAAGAAACATCTAACTGCCTGGTCTTCTTTGCCACCTTGTGTCCTGAAATTGATGTTGAGACACTTTTTTCTGTCATTAGGGCAGTACCCATTCAAAAGATGCAACTTTGTACCTTATTTACTCATAGAGGGTACACATTCGTACCTAATTGGTACATATTAGTACTTTTTAAAAAGGTACCACGCACCAGTGACAGCTTTTGTACTTTTTTTTTTCTGAGAGTGTACTCTTATCCATACAATAAAAGCATACATTGATCATGGGTATAAAGGTAGTTTATATGAATATGCATTTTTGGTCTGATATATGTTTATATGTATACATTTGGCAGGAAGTTTTATCTGAAACAGCTTACATTGGATTCAGGATACACATTTTAATCAGTTTGTGCATTGGGAATCAAACCCATAACCTCATTGCTAATGCAGTGCTCTTCTGTTTGAGGAATGCCTTGGGAATGCCTTGATGTCCTTGATTAAAAAAGGATTTTAGAGATGCTTTAAAACATCTTCACTTGTGTCATACATAATGACATAATAGTGAGTAAGTGACATCATTTACATCTTGCTAGAATACGTTCACATTGATGCCATTATACAGTCACAAACACTACAAACTAGGCCACTAAATAACACTAACCTACTTTTCAAGTTGCCGGTTGGCCCACGCTGCAGATCTGTTTATCAATAGTAATTCAGGCTATCGAGCGGTTATTGAACATCCACTGTGCTGACAAAAGGACCCGCTGATGTTGTCACAGTCAGGGCAATCTCTGTCCCTGCATGAAATTCAATGCTTCACGCGATCTCTACGTGCAGGACTAAACCAATACACTAAACCGAATCTCCAAAATACGTATCGTGTGTCTCAGCAGACAGCTGGGACAGTTAGAGACACGAAAGACGGCAGAAAGTGTCACTCGATCCCGCAGAGGTTTCACCTGCGTTCAAGGTGAATCGCTAAGGCAAAGCTCTATTGTCCGCCTGTTGAAAAGCAGAACCTGGAAAATGAGGATTCTGGCCTGAGAGAGCTCTTGATTGATTGAGTTGACATTGAGAAGCAGGGAGCGACAAAGGCACATGAAAACAAGACAGAAACTCATCCCTTACAATTGCATAATTTATATTTTACTCCCTAAATCAAATGTCAGAGACATCCAGGGGACTTTTCGTTTATGCCATGGTTGAATTAAGAAATTATGCAAGTAAGGGTTGAATAAACATTACCTGTTTGTAAACCGTTTTCAAATAGATTATTAATGCTGAGGGCCCAAAACAGGCTTTTCAAAGCATCCTGAATTGCACAGCAGTTTTTCTACACAACAGCTGATCGTGTATGTGAGGAGACGCTAATGTTAATGTGAAGAGACTTGCTATGCCCTTACAAGACCTTTGGAATTTTTCACATTTAATTTATAAAATAATGTTCAGTGTCATGTAGCCTGGATGTCCCTACTTAAATGCCATTTCTGTCAGGAGTCCCAAGTATTAAGCATGCAAGTGTGTTGCAACGTAGTTGCAAACTTGTATACATTTGGGAAAGCCTGAGATAAACTATAAAAAAAAATAAAGAAATGTTCACCCAGAAATGAAAATTCTGTCATTATTTACTCACCCTTATGCCATTCCAAACCCATAAGACCCTTTTTCATCTTCGGAAGGCAAATTAAGATATTTTTGATGAAATCCGAGAGCTTTCTGACCCTCCACAGACAGCAAAGGTCCTACCACATTCAAGGTCCAGAAAGGTACCAAGAACACTGACAAAACAGTCCATGTGACATCAGTGGTTCAACTGTAATTTTATGAAGCTAAGACAGTACTTTTTGTTGTGCAAAAAACTAAAATAACTTTATTCAACAATTCTTCTCTTCCACATAACCCTAGCGCCATTTTGGAGATGAACAAAGGTCTTACAAGTTTGGAATGACATGAGGGTGATTGATTAATGACAGAATTTCATTTTTAGGTCAACTATTTCTTAAAACTAAATATATATATTGTTTTATAGTTTATCGCAGTTAATCCTCTTCGTTCCAAGTGAGACATAAGGCCACAACAAACTCTCTCCATTTGGGTCTGTCCTAAGCTTTGAACTGTGCTTCCCACCATGTGAGCCCCATTTGTTCTAGCCAGTGTTGGGAAGGTTACTTTGGAATGTAATAGGTTACAGACTACAAGTTACTCTATTTAAAATGTAATAAGTAGTGTAACTTTTCAATTACTTTATTAATGTATTACATTTGATTACTTTTCTAAATTTCTAATAATTTTGAAACATTTTGAAACATTTAAACCAGGCAAAGTAAACCTTACAGTAGCACTCAACACTCAACAAAGTCCTTTATTACTTGAATTAAGATTATAAGTAAGGGATAACATACATCTTTATTTTGCGATAACAACTGGCTGGATGTACATTATCCCACTTATTACACAGCAGCTTGCCACAAAAGTAAATAATTAGACACGAAACACTGATCTGAGCTATTTAAATGCAAAGCTTCCATGAAGAAATCAGTTGCTAGCAAGCGGCAAGTTGATAGAATTAAGAAATTGTACACATAATATTGATTTGAGTATTAATATTTTATTAGCTAACTTAACGCAAAGCTTCCACCAAGAAAAACTATCAAGCATATAGCGCTGACTTAAGTTGCCCCAGATGAGTCTGTGTTATTAACTTTTACCAGTTGTTATCGGAGAATAACATACCTTGGAAAGTCATGACTGACCAATCAGAATCAAGCATTCCACAAAGCCGTGTAATAATTTAATTTAAAGCACAGCCACCAGAAATTCAGACTTAATATGTCTTATTTACTTTAAATCATTCTGAGGTTAAATACAGATTTGAAATCATAACAAGAAATAGTTTAATAGCTATGATACTTGTTTTGAAATCAAATGTTTGCATAGTTATGACAGGAAACACTGGCATTTAACAATGCCTTTGAAAAAAACAATCAGTCTTAAAAAATAAAGTATATGCATAAACCCAAATAGGAAATAAAACAGTTATTGAATAAGCATGTGTCCTATTCTGTGTCTTAAACTCCTGAAACATTGGTATCTCATTTTAGAGCAGTCAGTGCAATTTATGAAAGAAGTCAATTAAATCTGTATATGTGTGTGTGTGTGGGTGTGAAAAAATTTGTAATGCATTACAAGTAACGCAAGTTATGTAATATTACTTTTTCCAAGTAAATAGTAAAGTAACGCATTACTTTTTAATTGACAAGAAAATATCTGAGTTACTTTTTTCAAATAAGTAACGCCAGTTACTTTTCCCCCAGTTTATTGATTAAAAGCTCTCCTTTCCCTATGTTGAGAGAAATCGGGAGTAAGATATTAGTTTTAGAATAAATGTGAACATGCATTAATTCATCTCACTCACAAAAAACAGATTCAGTATTCCTCAAAATGAATAAAAACAGTAATTAAGTAATTAAATATGTTAAATAATACAAATATTGTTTATGCATTTAATACCATTTTATTAAAAAAAGACCTTTATTGATCCAATTCAGCCATACTAATAAGCAAAAATTACTCAAGATAATCTAACATTTGTATTCCTTGTATTTTTTAAATTGCTGAAGAGTTGATATTTTTTCTTCTGTGGTCTACTGTACAGATGTGAATTCACTTTTCTCAAAGCCTGAGGCTTTTGGTGTGAAAAGGCTTTTACATTTGCCAAAAATTGAACTTTTTATTTTAAAAACAAACAAGCAAGCCCTGCCCAGAATTAAAAAGTAATGCAAAAGTAATGTAACGCATTACCTTCCATAAAAAGTAACGTAATTAATTACTCTTTTAGGGAGTAACTCAATATTGTAATGCATTACTTTTAAAAGTAACTTTCCCCAACACTGCTCCTGACAGAAATGGCATTTAGGATGGGACATCCAGACTACATGATGCTGAACAGTATTTTAGAAAAAAAAAAAAAAACTTTAACATGCAGTTTCTAGGTCACCAAAAAAAACGTAAATTAGTGAAAGTAATTCAAATCATGTTGCAGTTCATGATCATCAGGTTTTGTTCATGTCAGCACTTATTAATTAATTTTACACTAATAGATTTACCTTCAGTGTCTGGAAAAGTTACTTTTAGAATTAATGCATTACAATATTGCATTATTCCTTAAAAAGTACTAATTACGTATAGTTACCTTTTATGGAAAGTAATGTGTTACGTTATTTTTCCGTTACTTTTTAAATCCGGGCAGGACTTGCTTGTTTGTTTTAAAATAAAAAGTTGTATTTTTGGCAAATATAATAGCTTTTTCACATTTTTTGAGAAATACTGAATGTTTTTTTTTATGAGTGAGATGAATTAATGCATGTTCACATTTATTCTAGAATTAAAGTAACATCTTACTCCCAATTGATCTCAACATGGGGACAGGAGAGCTTTCAGTCAATAAATTGTATTTATTTGATACTTATTTGAAAAAGTAACTCAGATATTTCTTGTAACCTAACAAGGAATGCATTACTTTACTAGTTGTTTGAAAAAAAAAATTACGTAAACTTGCATTACTTGTAATGCATTACCCCCACTGTTTACAGTAACGGTTTTAACATTAATAGTTGCTGATAATGTGATTTGGGCTTAAAAATTGTATTAAATAGATGCATTTTCACTAGGTTCAACAGTCTTTTGGACCACCATATATTTTACAGTAGTGTCATAACATCGCTGTCTCATCTAAATTCATCTGAATTTGTAAACTGGTGGACCTAAAATGAGTCTCAGGTTTGTTCAAGGTCAAATATCAAGAACAAAAATCAGCTAATCGTGTAATTGTGAAATTTTAAGATGGCAAAACACATTTTTGAAAGGGTTCAGAAAATGTTTCCCATGTGTTTTGTTGTTGATATCAAGGTCAACCAATAAAATCAAGAGTATTTTGGTGTAAACTAATCTTTTATTTGGTAAAAGTGAGTCAAAAACAGCACATTTTGTGCTCTGAATTATTGGCTGAAACCATTTTCAAAAGACATTTAGACACTTCAATTTAAGGCCATCCAAGATGTAGTTGAGTTTGTTTCTTTATGGGAACAGATTTCCTCACCAGTGATTCCTTAACAGCTGATTTAAAAAAACAAAAACAAAATATATATATATAATAATTTATTACAAACTTGTGCATTATTCGGTTCACAAGATGTTAATTGATGGACTGGAGTGGTGTGGATTACTTGTGGATTATTGTGATGTTTTTATCAGTTGTTTGAACTCTCATTCTGACGGCACCCATTCACTGCAGAGGATCCATTGCTGAGCAAGTGATTAAAAGCCAAATTTCTCCAAATCTGTTCAGGTGAACAATCAAACTCATCTATGTCTTAGATGGCTTGTTGGTGAGTACATTTTAAGCACATTTTTGTTTGCTTTTGTATGATAAACACTGTTGGTGCTCTGTTTGGTTGCCATTTGATGTCTTTGGTAATTCTAGAAGCACCACTCAAGGTAATACTTGAGTATCCACAGAGCAGTAGTCATTCTAATAGCATTTATACACCATCAAATGTGTGACTGTGGCGTCTTGCAGTGGCATTACCCACCGTCCTCCGCACGGCTACCCTGGAGAGGACTCACCGCACTTGTTAAATTCCATCTCTCGGCTTTTCCCGGTCTTTCCCACCTCCCTCCCTAGTCATTGCCTCTGTAGTCTCGTTAATCCATTATGAATTAATTATCCATGCTGCCGGGCCTAGCGTTCTTTAATCTTTCCCTTTCATCCAATTGCAGTGCTTGACAGCCTCACATCCTAAGTGGAGTCGTCTCATGCTTTCATCGGTAAACAAAATATTTGAGCACTAAAGCAGAGAGGGGAACCCTGACCCTTAAACAAAGACAATATTAGTGCCATGTCATGATATACAGATCGCTCTGTTCTCATAAAGCTTTTGCCATGTAACCCCACAGACCTATTATAAAGATCCGCCCCCATACTTACCGTTACTCTCATGTCATGTTCCCATGCAGTGAAGAATACATTGTGGAGCAAAGAGGAGCAAACGGGCCAACACACAAGACAGAACAGGTTACTTTTGGTATGAAACAAAGTCTCAACCATATTTTTTTTTTTCATTTTTTTAAGTAATTCAAACAACACATACAATTTTTTGGCTCTTTAATGTGCTGTGACAGATCGATGTAGCGCCTCAGTTCAAATGGCATGGGAACTGATAATCCTTTTCTCTTTACTGGTTATACCATGAATTAAACATGAATGAACATCTGAAGGTATCTTGTTTCAACCGTGAAAAGACTTACGCACCAAGTTCAAGTCTACTTACGTTAATCACTCCACTGTAGGACAAAATGTCAGATTCTGCGTTATGATTGGTCAGATTGCCTGTCAATCAAACTCTGGCAAAGGGTCACCTAGTTGCATGCCTTATATTGACATGCTGACAGTCACAGAAACGCTGTTTGTTATAGTATAAACAGCTATTTCAGCGTTTGAGGGTGGAAATGGAAAATGGTGATGGAAAACATGGAAAATACTTATTATTGTTAACTGTATAGTACGATAATCCATTCAGAAAAAAAAACTTGATAGTAAAGGGTAATAATAGGAGGATGCACAATTTTAAAGCCTTTATATAAACGTGGAGTGCTGCATTCATCCAATGACTCCAAGACTGCAAATATGCAAATAAAGACATTTTATGCAAATAAAGACATGCTTTGACTGCCTTTTTGCACTCTACAATTGGTCAGTTATGTACAGTTGAGTTAAAAGTTTACACCCCCCTTTCAGAATCTGCAAAATGTTAATTATTTTACCAAAACAAGAGGGATCATACAAAATGCATGTTATTGTTTATTTAGTACTGACCTGAATAAGATATTTCACATAAAAGATGTTTACATATAGCCCACAAGAGAAAATAATAGCTGAATTTATAAAAATGACCCTGTTCAAAAATAATAATACTGTGTTTTTACCTGAATGATCCACAGCTGTGTTTTTTTGTTTAGTGATTGTCAAACTGCCTGCTGCTCTTCAGAAAAATCCTTCAGGTCCCTCAAATTCTTTGGTTTTCCTGCATTTTTTGTGTATTACTTTCCAACAATGACTGCATGATTTTGAGATCCGTCTTTTCACACTAAGGACAATTACAGAAGGTTCAAACGCTCACTGATGCTCCAGAAGGAACAACCATACGTTAAGAGCTGGGGGGTGAAAACTTTTGGAATTTGAAGGTCAGGGTAAATGTAACTTTTTTGGTCTTCTGGGAAACATGTAACTATCTTCTGCAGTCTCTGAAGGGTAGTACTAAATTAAAAAAATATGATATTTAGGCAAAATAAGAAAAATGTGCACATCTCCATTCTGTTCAAAAGTTTCCACCCCCTGGCTCTTAATGCATGGTTTTTCATTCTGGAGAATCAGTGAGCGTTTGAACCTTCTGTAATAGTCCCTCAGTTGTCCTCAGTGTGAAAAGATGGAGGTGATTTTTACACTGAGAAACACCACTCACATTTTTTTCCCAGCTAAAATATTTTCTTGCAAAAAAGTTATTTTCTGACATTGGGCCTTATTCATGAAACATGCAAAATGAATTTCTTCTTAAATCGCACATAAATCCATTCTTATGCAATTTGTTGCATTGATTTGAATGCAACAATTTATTTACGAAAGATTTTGTGAAAGATTTACCCAGTTTCGTTCTGCTCTTGTCCCATGAATAAGACCCATTGATCTTATAATCCATTTATCAAAGACAAAGACAAAAGAAGGAAAATAGATTTTTCTGACCTCAATCTAATACAGAGACCCACCATAACACAGTAAATGGGTAAAGCCTTTGAGTTCAGACAGGTCGGGATGTGTTTCTTCTTGCTGACCCCATTCCTGTCTCCGCTCTCTATCAATGATGCAGAAGGCTGGCAATCTCCAGAGATGCTTGGCATGTTCATATATCCACACTCACCTTGTTCATCCTTCCTGCAAAGCTCACAGAGATGTATATTTAGCAGCTGAGTGCAATACAATCACATGATGGTGGTGTTTGTACTGAGAGGAAGTGATTTTTGTAGTTTGTTGGCAGGGAAAACCCAGACACAACCATCTCATCTATCTATCTTTTTTCAAAAGGTACTGCTCCAGAGACAGCTTTGGTGCTTTTACTTCTGAGAGTCATAGCCCTTGGCCAGGTTTTCTGTAGGATGACTCAAAGGACACATGTAAAATGAATAAGTAGCATTTCGTAAAACATAGACATAAGCATGCAGTTAGTGCTCTCAAGCAGCTTAACATCTCAGACCCAAAGACTTCAGACCTTTGCAGTTGTACATGGGTGTTTAGGATGTCTGCTCTCTATAGACTCCGGTGCAGAGAGGTCAGATCACAGGGTAGCTCTAGACATCCCCTGGAACAGACAAGGGTAAAGAGTCTCCATAGGAAAAATAACCACAGTGTGATTGATGTGCACTGAAGGCTAGATTTTTACATTTTTTTCAATATCTGTCTACACTGACTGCAAAAGTCTTATGTGGTGTGGGTTAGTTCACCCAAAAATGAATATTCTGTCATTAATTAGTCACCCTCATGTTGTTCCAAGACCTTTGTTCATCTTTGGAACACAAATCAAGATATTTTTGATGAAATCCAAGAGCTTTCTGACCCTGCATAGACAGCAATTCAACTGACATGTTCAAGGCCCAGAAAGGTAGTAATGACATTAAAATAGTCCATGTGACATCTGTGGTTCAACTGTAATTTTATGAAGCTACGAAAATACTTCTTGTGCACAAAGAGAACAAAAATAATGATTTGATTCAACAAATTCTTTTCTTCTGTGTCAGTCTTTGACATGCATTCACAAGTACCATAACACATGCATGCGGTGCTGCTAACTCAGGAGCCGTCTATGCCGGGTCAGAAAGCTCTCCGATTTCATCAAAAATATCTTAATATGTGTTCTGAAGATGAATGAAGGTCTTATAGGTTTAGAATGACAATTTGTTGAAATCAACAGTTTACATACGCCTTGCAGAATCTGCAAAATGTTACTTATTTTACCAAAATAAGAGGGATCATACAAAATGAAGAAGATATTTCACATAAAAGACGTTTACATAGTCCACAAGAGAAAATAATTCTTAATAATTCTTAATACTGTGTTGTTACCTGAATTATCCTGTTTTTTTTTTTGTTTGTTTTTTTTAATGAAGTCATGAGTCTCTTGTTTGTCCTGAACAGTTAAACTGCCTGCAGTTCTTCAGAAAAATCCTCTAGGTCCCACAAATTCTTTGGTTTTTCAGCATTTTGTGTATTTGAACCTTTCCAACAATGACTGTATGATTTTGAGATCCATCTTTTCACACTGAGGACAACTGAGGGACTCATATGCAACTATTACAGAAGGTTCAAACACTGATGTCACTGATGCTCCAGAAGGAAAAACGATGCATTAAGAGCCAGGGGTGTAAACTTTTAAACCAACATTTTGCTTAAATATTATATTTTTTTATTTAGTACTGCCCTTCAGAAGCTACAGAAGATACATGTTTTCATGTTTCCCAGAGGACAAAATAAGTTCAGTTTACCCTGATCTTCAAATTCCAAAAAATTTCACCCCCAGCTTTTAAGGCACTGTGTTTCCTTTTGGAGCATCAGTGAGCGTTTGAACTTTCTGTAATGAGTCCCTCAGTTGTCCTCAGCGTAAAAAGATGGATCTTATAATTATAAAGTCATTGTTGGAAAGGGTTCAAATACACAAAAATGCTGAAAAAACATAGAATTTGTGGGACCTGAAGGTCTTTTCTGAAGAACAGCAGGCAGTTCAGGACAACAAACGGACTCATGAACAACTATCACTAAACAAAAAAACACAGCTGTGGATCATTCAGGTAACAACACAGTATTAAGAATCAAGCGTATGTAAACGTTTGAACGGGGTCATTTTTATAAATTCAACTGTTGTGTTCTCTTGTGGACTATACTGTATGTAAACGTCTTTTATGTGAAATATCTTATTCAGGTCAGTACTAAATAAAAAAATAACATGCATTTTGTATGATCCCTCTTATTTTGGTAAAATAATTAACATTTT
>JAHKKF010509987.1:0-16898 GCA_019740295.1 Labeo calbasu | reverse complement strand
TCAACCGTAATGTTATGAATACTTTTTGTGCGCAAAGAAAACAAAAATAATGACTGAACGAAGGTCTTACAGGTTTGGAATGACATGAGTGTGAGTAACTAATGACAGAATTTTCATTTTTGGGTGAACTATCCCTTTAAGAACTACTACTGCAATAGAGGTCTAATGCACGTACACCCACCTGCTCATACTGTCAACCCTCTGTCACTCTCACCTCCTCCATGAGGTAGATCACAGACGAACGAGGGGAAACGAAGGTGGTGATTGGAAAGGATTAACATCTGGAGAAGAGGCCATAATGGGACACGAGCCACCCTGCAACATCTGCACATGTGCTTCAGCAGAAAGAAACCTACACGTGCATCCTCATTCTGATCTGAACACTACTCTTTTCTTTGACGGAAAACACTACATCCGTTACGTTTATTGGACGCCTCATAATACTGACAGGATGTGTTTGTTCTTCTGGGAATTTCATGGAATGGATATGTTTGTCTGAAAATCATCTGTTGCCTTTGCGTTTACTTCCAGATAAGTAAAGGCTTTAAGAATGAAAGGGTATTCATCTTCAAAAAGCATCTTGGGAAAAGGGCGAGGACCGGCCCAGCATTCTCCAGACATCTCTGGGGTTCGGGAACAAAGCTCCTTCAAAGGACAGCCATCAGGGTGACGAAAAGGTGGAAAATGCCGTCTGCCAGAGGGAGAATAGCTGGGTCCTCCCTGCCCTCCCACCAAAACACTAGAGCGGCTCACAGTGTGAGATCTTTTCAGACCCCAACGCACAGTTGGATACAACTTGTAGAAGCCATGGGGTCTTGTGCCCCTTCCCCCTTCTCACATTTTTCCAATGAGGACCTAAAGCTTTCAATATTGACTCAATGACTCAAACATGGCCACTGATATTTAATATTGTTACAGTAAGCGCAAAATTATGTCATTTGCCAGTTCACAGTATCCTCAGACATTTAAAACTTGGTTTACATTTTAAATCTTGTTTTTTTTTTTTCTTAAAAAACCCTAATAGTCCCACAAGTGCAGCCAAGAGAAGCATAATTAATATTTTAATAACTTATTACATGTAATTAGCAATTTTAGCTTTCTTTGCGCACCAATAGTACTCTTGTAGATTCATAACATTACAGTTGAACCACTAATGTCACATGGACTATTTTAACGATGTCCTTACTACCTTTTTGGGCTTTCAACATGTCAGTTGCGTTGATGTTAGTGATGGGAAGTTCAGATCATTTTACCGACTCGGACCTTTGAGTCCCGTTCAGCAAAATGAACGAACCTTTTGTCGAGTTATTTCGTTTATTTTAGCAAAATATAATAAAAAAGTTGTGTGTTACTTCCCTAACACATCTACTGCTTACACAAATGTTGATTACACTACAAACAAGACAAAACTATAATGCTATAAGAAACAGAGAATATTAATTCATTGTTTATCTGGGTCTTTAGTCTACGATTAGCTCACCTCACCTCTTATCTGACAAATTTTTGGGTTTGAGTCGTTCGTTCATCACGTGACAGAGAAAGAGAATTGATTAGTTCATCTCACGAGTCTTCGGGTTCGAGACGTTCGTTCATCTATGCAGTCTGAGCCGGAAAAAGAATTGATTAGTTAATCTCTCGAGTCTTCGAGTTCGAGTCGTTCGTTCATCTATGCAGTCTGAGCCAGAAAGAGAATTGATTAGTTCATCTCTCGAGTCATTAGTTCATCACGTGACAGCCCCATAAGATGAACGAACGACTCGAAAAACCAGAAGACTCGAAACGGGTGAACTAATTCCAGTACAGAACCTAATAGGATGTTGCGCATGCGCGACTCAACGAATCACTCCCCGAGATGACTCATTCGTCCCGAGTCACATGAAAGATTCGTTCAAAATGAAGGAATCGTTCAAGAACGACCCATCACTAGTTGCTGTCTGTGCAGGGTCAGAAAGCTCTTGGATTTCATCAAAAATATCTTAAATTGTGTTCCAAAGATGAACAAAGGTCTTACAGGTTTGGAACAATATGAGGGTGAATAATCAACAGAATTTTCATTTTTGAGTGAACTATCCTTTTAATTTCTTTCAAAACATTCTGACTGACCCTAAAGTTTTGAATGGTAGTGTACATAGGAAAGGATGACAGATGTATTTAGACCTCCCTGACAGTTAACAATGCCTTTGATTACAAGTCAAATGGTAAAATGTAGGAAGTTTCCCTTCAATACCAGCATTTCCTTTTACCTTCAACTATCAGTTCTTCTTTTAGCATAATATTTGGGTGAGCGCAAGAAGCTGTTAATCAAGTGGAAACGAGGTGGTCCAATGGCAAGCGCTTTGTCAATATTGCTCCATCACCTGTGCTGGTCCCACAGGACCCACATGTCTGCACGAGTCTACAACATGTAACCTTCATTTATCCAGAGCCTCACTTTGTTAAAACTTAACACCATGAAGTAAGGACATTATGTCTGTCTACTCTTTCATGTCAAGCCATTTCCTTTGTGTCACTCAACAAACCCTTGTTTAAATAAGTTTAATTTTGGTTTAACAGCATCTCGTTTGACATGACCTTGTAGTTTTGTTGTACATCTACCCTCATAATTTGGTCTCATTTAACGGTTCTGCTCAAGCAACAAATAAAAAACATCCTTTGTGTCCAAGTTTTTGTTACTACTTAAAATGCCAGAGGAAAGAAGGTAAAATAAAAAAGACGCATAAGCTTGGTCTTAAACTTCGAAGACAGGAAGAATGTTTTTATGCACATGAGGAATTGAGGGAGCAGCTACTGATGTGTTAAGACATGACTTTACATAAGCTGACACCAGCAGAATTGGCTGGAGTTAAAGTTTGGCTCAGTTTATCAGACTGCTTTTTCCCTTTGATTTATAAAAAAAAAACAAGTCAATGTATTAGCCAGCTTAATTTTTGACTGAACGAACAAAGAAAAAAACATCCTTTTGAAAATACAAACTGGCAGAGGTGGAAAACTATTGCTGAGGGGCAGATTCATATCTGTTTATTATAAAAATTGTAACGACTTTAGCAGCGATTACACTGAAAAAGCCCAACGACTCTAAAAGCCCACCAAAATTCCAACAGGAGGCTCTATTAACTCCCTAAAGCGCATGTTATTCAGGTTAATGGCACAGACACATGTCAGTGACTCAGGACTTATAGAAATGAGTCAGAATCATTTTGACTGATTGTTCTCTTCACTCACTCATGGGAAACTCCTACACGTGTTGATATAACCATGACAAACTCTCAAGTATTTTATATGAACGCAAGGTCCACAACCATGCTTGTATTCTTAAAAGTCCACTGAAGTGCATTGAAACATGCAGTGTTTGGTGTTGATGTCATTTTAACTGAAACAGGAACACAGGGTGGGACATATCAAGCATATGATCCCGCCCCTTTTTTAAATAGCCAATAGCGTTTATGGTGCAAAGTGCAAAGTTTACACCAAACACGAATGTAATTTTTTGTGCGAGTAGATTACATACAAAGACATGAACAGAGGCAAATTCACGCCAGGATACGTGAATAACACGAAATGCGCGATGTGTTTGCCGCGAATGCGCGATATTTACCTCAACTGCGTTTTCTGCGCGTTCTCATGCAAACCAATCAGCAAAAAGCTTATTGACAAGTCGTACACAGAAGCAGCTCTGGGTGGATGACTTATGACGACAGCGGTGCGCATGTGTTTAGAAGTGACGAACGTGGATACGGCATGGAGAAACCAAAACAAAACAACGGTCACGAATTAGATGTAAAAAATGAGGATTTGTAAAGAAAAATGTCAGAGGATTTCGATATAAGCCAAGAGGAGACTTGTTTTCCTTTGCTAAAGTAAGGAATTTTGTTTGAGACTCACAGGCACATGCACAGCGCCCTCATACGTCATCAGCCTGGAAGTGCTTCCGTGTACGACCAGTTGGTGCACGTGTTTCTTACAAAAACACTACAGAAGGCCTTTATTCACCCCCTGAAGCCACGTGAGGTGCCTTTTATTATGGATGGATGCACTTTATTGGACTTGTTTTGGACTGATGGAAAGAAACACCTGCCCATGCAATTCTAAAGCTTGGAAATGCCAGGATAATTTTTAATTTTTAACTCAGATTGGATTCGTCTTAAAGTAGGAAGTCATATTCACCTAGGATGCCTGGAGGGTGAGTAGATAATGGGCTAATTTTCATTTTTGGGTGAACTAACCCAGTTAAGTATAGCTTTCTATGCACTTTCACTTTAATAGTTCTTACCTTCCCATTCAATTGTCTGAGAAAGAGTTGTGTCTTGCTTCCTCTTTGCAATCTATTAAGTTCAAGCAGGCATTAACTGGGTATGTGACTGCAAAGCTTCCGCACCAGTGCTTGTGACCAGAGTTTTCATAGCAGGGGGCCACTGGGTCATTTCAATTGTGGCCCACTGGCCATCGCTGCCTAGTAATCCTCGAACAAGACTCAACAGTCAACCGGCCCGAACATCAAAAGCCCCCTGCTAGGGCAACATTCAAGCGCACTTTTCAACAAACCTGTCTGTGAAACAGAGCCCTTATGGACTTCAACAACGAGGGAATCTGGACAAAATGCATTTTGAGGTAAAATATTCTAGGAAATAGCTTTAAAGACAATTAAAATACATTTGTGAGCAGGGAGATAGCAAGGCCACTAGGTATCACAGTAGATCCAGCTGGGCCTATCTCTATGGGAAAAAAAATTACACAATGTTCTAAAATATGAAGTACAAGTGAACATTTTAGAAAAAAAAAAAAGGGATTAGCCAAACTCACTGCCCTGTCCTGTGGTCACATGACTCTAAACTTCAGCTGTCAGTAAGCCTACAGGCTGAGTCACATTCCCTGTGGAAATGGCCTGAGAAAACCAACCTTCCCTCAGGACGCAAGAAATGCTTTCCCTCCTCCATGCTTCCTTATATCCGACGTGTGCTGGAAGCATTCAGAACCTTTTTCCCAGATCTGAGGGTTAATGTGCTTACTCATCAGAGCAAGAGTGAAAAAAACACAGAGATAGAGTTGTGAAGAACTCCCATTATTCTAACCATTAACACACAATGTAAGCCTTGATGTGTCTGGATAGGAAAGAGCTTATAAGAATAGAATTAATGAGCACGATCAGAGAGCCGCTTTGAAACACCGCTCTCCCGATGAGTCAAAGTGCCAAGCAAAAAGAGACAAAGAGGAAATCTGGAGGGCCCATGTACAGTCCACTAACCTGATGTGACATGCAGACATCTCTAAGAGGATAGACAGAGGAGAGATGGAAAGAAACTCTGGAAAAGAAGATTCTTAAACATCCACTGCCTCTGCCCTATACTCTTTCTCCTCCTATCCAACCCAAAAGGCCCCCTGAAGAGAATACATTCCAACTTAATTATCCCGCTGGAACAAAAGGGCCATGCCAAACAAAAAAGAGAGAGATAGTGCGAGAAAATGAACAAGAGTTCAAATCATATTGAAGCTAGGCATTACTTACAGACGAAAGAGCCAAAAAAGGAAAGGACCGATATGAGAACATATCAAAGCTTCCTGTTTAGAAACATTCACCTGATTCATAATAATTCAATGTTTTGCAGTAAAAAAACATTTTTTTCCTTGTTTGGCAGTGGACAGGGAAGGTAAAAATTATGGAAATTATCACACGAAATGAAAAAGAAACTTTAGTTTGATGATCTCAGGAAGGAAAAAGCCCTTGTAAGAATCCCTAGTTCTTTAGTTTTACTATGCCTCTAAAGCTAAAGCAATAACATCTGGTAGATCGCTACCAGCAGATAGATAAAAAGAAAATATCGGGCTCTTCCTGTTCGTAGGTTTAGAAAAACTGATTTCCCAGGCTGTTTGACTTGGCATGCGTCAGCAGGCCACTCCTACAGTGAAGCGTGACTATAAAAACTTTGCGTGTTCAAATTCTTCAATGTGTGGGCCTTAGGCTAAGCTGTTGAAAATTTTGCGGTGTTCTCTTAAGATGAAAAACACTGCTTAAAAGAAGTGCTTGAATATAATTGCTTACAGTTTTGAGCAATTAAAATCTTAAGAACAATCACTTCATTCAGCTTTATTCAATGAATGAGCAAGCAGTGCACAATGTTAAATGAAAAGTTATGCTTGAATACTGGTTTAAAAAAAGACTTATCTGGAAATTTGAGGAGAGAAAGTTTGAAAGCCATGTGGTTGCTAGGGCGTTGCTAGGTGGTTGCTAAGTTTTCAGAGTGGTTTCTATGGGGTTACTGAGTGATTTTAAGGTGTTCCAGGTTGCTAGACAATTGCTGGGGTGTTCTTAGTGGTTGCTGGTTGCAAAGTGGTTTCTAAAGTTTTTTCTAGTTGTTGCTAGGGAGTTGCTAAGGTTTCCAAAGTGGTTCTTAGGAAATTGCCAGTGTGGCTAAGTGTTTTTAAGTTGTTTCAAGAAGTAACTGGGGAACTGCAAGTCACTGAGAAATTTAAAAACCATGTGGTTGATGGATGATTGTTAGATGTTTTGAGTGGTTACTAGGTTGTTGCTAAGCAACCTTTAAGTGTTTCAAGTTGCTAGACAGTTGCTAGGGTGTTGTGGGTGGTTGCAAGGGCACTGTTAAACTGTTGCTAAAATGTTTTCCTAGTAGTTTGCCAAGCAGCAACTGGAATGTTGCTAGGGAGTTGCTAAAGTTTTCAAAGTGGTTCTAAAAAGTTGCTAGGGTGTTGCTAAGCGGTTTCTATTGGTGTTTCAAAATGTTGCTAGGGATATCAGAAGTGGTTGGAAGAACATTTGAAAACCCTGTGGTTGCTAGATGATTGCTAGGTGTGTTGAGTGGTTGCTAAGGTGTTGCTAGGCAATCTTTAGGTGTTCCAAGTCACTAGATAGTTGTTAGGGTGTTGCGGGTGGTTGCTAGGGTTTTGTTAAATGGTTGTTAAAATGTTTTCCTAGTAGTTGCCAAGCAGGAACTGAGATTTTACTAAGGTTTTTAAAATGATTCTTAGAAAGTTGCTAGGGAGTTGCTAAGTGGTTTCTATGGTGTTGCAAAAAGTGGGAATTGGGAATGGTTGAGAGAACATTTGAAAACCCTGTGGTTGCTAGACGACTGCTAAGTGTTCTGAGTGATTGCTAATATGTTGCTAAGCAATCTTTAGGTGTTCCTAGTTACTAGTGTGTTGTGGGTGGTTGCTAGGGCACTGTTAAACTGTTCCTAAAATGTTTTCCTAGTAGTTTGCCAAGCAGCAACTGGAATGTTGCTAGGGAGTTGCTAAGGTTTTCAAAGTGGTTCTAAAAAGTTGCTAGGGTGTTGCTAAATGGTTTCTATGGTGTTTAAAAATGTTGCAAGGGATATCAGAGGCAGCTGACAGAATGTTTGAAAACCCTGTGGTTGCTAGATGATTGCTCGGTGTTCTGAATGGTTGCTAAGGTGTTGCTAAGCAATCTTTAGATGTTCCTAGTTACTAGGGTGTTGTGGGTGGTTGCTAGGGCACTGTTAAACTGTTGTTAAAATGTTTTCCTAGTAGTTCGCCAAGCAGCAACTGAAACGTTGCCAGGGAGTTGCTAAGGTTTTCAAAGTGGTTCTAAAAAGTTGCTAGAGTGTTGCTAAGTGGTTTCTATGTTGTTTCAAAATGGTGCAAGGGATATCAGAGGTGGTTGACAGAACGTTTGAAAACCCTGTGGTTGCTAGATGATTGCTCGGTGTTCTGAGTGTTTGCTATGGTGTTGCTAAGTGATCTTTAGGTGTTCCAAGTCACTAGACAGTTGCTAGGGGGTTGTCAGAGGTTGCTAGGGCATTGTTAAACTGTTGCAATAATGTTTTCCTAGTAGTTGCCAGACAGCGACTAGGTGGTTGCTAGGGAGTTGCTAAAAGCATACTGTTAAAAGTGCTATATGAATAAAGGTATAAATAAGTGGTTCTTAGGAAGTTAGGGTGTTGCTTAATGGTTTCCATGGGGTTTCAAAATGTTGGTTTTTCTAAGTTGTTTCTATGGTGTTATTTCCAAGAGACTAAGAGAACATTTGTTCAGGTGGTTACTAGGGTGTTGCTAGGTGTCCTGAGAGTTTTCTAATGCATTTTTAGATGTACTGGGTGATTGCTAGGACGTTACCAAGCAGTGTAAAAGGTGTTCCAGGTTGCTAGACAGTTGCTAGGGCATTGCTAAGCAGTTTCTAAAATGTAGTCCCAGTAGTTGCCTGGGTGGTTGCTACGGTTTTCGAAGTGCTTCTAAGGAAGTTGATAAGGTGTTGCTAAGTTGTTTCCATGGTGTTACAAGAAGTTGCGAGAGAATTGCAAGTGGCTGAGAGAACGTTTGAAAGATAAGTTGTTGGTAGGGTGTTGCTAAGTGGTTTATAATGTGTAACGAAGTTGCTAGGGAATTGCAAGTGGTTGAGACAGACAGACAGACAGACAGATAGATAGATAATTAGAAACAGATACGAGGGGGGATTTAATTAAAAAAGACACAGCGTCAGGACAGGTTGAAGGACAGTGCCAAGCTCGGTGGATGCAGCAGGTTTTCTCATTTTAGAGCACACAAAAGTAACTTAATGGGATTCAACCTGATCACGCATCCTGACTGTGAGCATGCTTTAGAGAGTCAGTCTGGTGCTGAGGTAAGAGAGGGACTCATTGTCCACCGCCACATTCCTGACGTTGTCTGTGCTTTACTAAGGAGACCCTGTGGGGTGGGCAGTGGCCTCTCACGCTGACCTTTGCTGGAGCTTCAGCCACTATACTCACCAGCATTTAAGAGCAGTGGTGGGGAGCAGAGATGAATCAGCAGGAAGATAAAGGGACTTGTTCAACATGAGAATGGACAGAAATCAGGCCCCTGTATGACAGGCCCCCCACAGCAAAAGGGATTTATCAAAGGTAATGGGTAGCTGGCTTTCTTTCTCCCTCTCTTTCTCTCTCCACCTCTTTGTGTCCTGCTTTTCAAACAATGCATCTTTCATAAAGGGATAAATAAAACAAAAGCAACAACCGCAGGGTACACAAGAGACAATTTGTAACAGGGACTTTAGAAGCCATAATTTAATTAGGGCACAAAGCAACAGGAAAACGCTTAAACACTCTCACCGCAATTCAGGCAGGTCAGACACTTAGACGTTTACAGCAACAAAACGTTTCTGAATAGGTTGTTTTGTGCAGATAATGACATCAGCGTACAAAGCGCAAACAAAGGCAAATATGAAATGTATAGTTGTGTAAGGGATCTTCCGTTTTAGCTTGCTGTTCCAGTTAGCTTTCATTCTAAAATGTTGTTCCATGGTCTTTTCAATGCTTTGTTCGTTTAACTGATACTGATAAATGTACATGCCCTGTTTAATCATTACTTATAGAATAACATTTATTTGCTTCTTTTCAATTCCTCTCAGAATAAATAAATCGCATATCAAAGATGTTGTCTCGAGATGCTGTCAAAGGCTTTAACATATTGAATATACTTTTTTCCCCAATATATTTTACGATTTTTAACCAGTAAATATTTTATATATTTGCTCTGAAATGGCTTATAACTCTTTTTTTCCAGTCAGAGAATAGCCACTTTTGTCAATTAGAAAATGCACAATGCAAAAAAATTTTTTTCATCTACACTGCCATTCAAAAATTTGGGATCAGTATGATTTTTAATGTTTTTCAAAGAATTGCATTTACTTGATCAAAAATTCAGAAAAAAGAGTTTAAAAAATAGTTTCTGTTTTAATATATTTTAAAATATAATATATTCCTGTGATGCAAAGCTGAATTTTCATCAGCCATTACTCCAGTCTTTAGTGTCACATGATCCTTTAGAAATCATTCTAATATGTGTTTTTCAGGATTCTATGATGAATAAAAAGTAAAAAAAAAAAAAAAAAAAAAGCATTTATTCAAAATACAACTTTTCTAACAAAAGTATTTGCTATCACATTTTGTCAATTTAACACATACTTGTTGAATAAAAGTGTTAATTTCTTTAAAAAAAAGAGAATAAAAATTTAATGACCACAAACTTTTAAATAGTAGTTTAAATTGTTACAATAGATTTCTATTTTAAATAAATGCTCTTTTTAAATTTTTATAATGTTAATGAATCCTGAAAAAAAGTATCACAGGTTCCAACAAAAATTAAGCAACACAACTGTTCTCAATATTGATAATAAATCAGCATATTAGAATGATTTCTGAAGGATCATGTGACACTGAAGACTGGAGTAATGATGCTGAAAATTCAGCTTTGCATCACAGGAATAAATTCAATTTTAAAATATAGCTGCAAGCAGCAATTGCGGGACCAAGCACAAAAGAGGCAGAATGAGGAGCTAAGCATGGCAAGGAGCAACAGACCGACTACAACAATGAGTAATTAAAGCTATTTTAGGATGCTTTCAGTTGAAATGGCTGAAAAATCATAAATACAACCAATAATAATACAATTTCATGGCTTATTACTTTTGACCAATAGGTGGTGCTGTTTTCAAATTGATATGGTGTGTTCAGTGTGAGGTGACAATAACACACAAAGTTTGGTGTCATTGTCAAATTTTTACAGAGATACGGCCTCAGAGTCATTTTGGCATCATGCCACAAATGTGTAGTGGCACTGTACAAAAATGATTTTGTCTATCGACACAAAATCCATAACTTTGAGTCAGCACAGTCTGAAGATGATTTGAGTCAAATTTGGTAAAAATCGGAATAACGGTCTAGGAGGAGTTCGAACAAGTAGGTTTTCAACATTAATCAAAATGGCGGACAGGATGTTTGGCCAATTATGTCATAATTGGTATCAATGTTCTCGGGATGACCCAAGGAATCTACTGTGATTTTTATTACAGTATGCTAATGTAAGCAGAAGTTATTAGCATTTTTGTAAATTTCTTTATAACTTTTGGCCAGAAGGTGGTGCTGCCCCCAAACTTTTTGAGTATTGTCAGGGCATGGTGCCGAAGACACATACCGAGTTTCGTAATGATACGTCAATGCGTTCGTAAAATATAGCATTTTTGGACAAAATTCAATATGGCCGACACCCAAAATGGCTGACATGGGAAAATTGGATATGGTTGGACTCAGCATGATGTACCAAATCTGAAGAGACCAGTTTTGTGATTTTTGACCAAACCATTCAGAAGTTATAAGCAAAAATAGCTATTTTTCATATCTCCAGACCACTAGGTGGCACTGTGGCGAAATACTGCAGGTAGATTCAGGTCATGCTTGTTATGACACACACCAAGTTTGGTCTCAATATGCCAAACCATTGCAGAGATATAGCCTCACAACCATTTTTGCTTTTCGTAGAATTCATTTGCGTGTTATTCGAGAACGGTACTTCTAATCAACTTGAATTCCATAACTTTTTGCCAGCATGGTCTGAAGATGATCTGAGCCAATTTTGGTGAAAATCAGACAAACTGTCTAGGACAAGTTCGAAAAAGTAGGTTTTACGAACAAAAAATTATAGAAAAAAAACTAAACCTTACGATTTTTGAATTTTGGACTACATTCGACTCGGCATAAGCCAAGGATTCAGGGAAAAAACGAATTTTCATTCTGTACCTTACGGTTCAAAAGTACCATAAACATGAGTGAAATTTTGGACAAGTGGTGGCGCTAGAGAGTTTGCGTTAGAGACTCCAAACTTGCTGTGGTTGATGTTGAGACTGTCCTCTATGAGTGTGCCAAATTTCACAACTTTCCCGCAAACGGTTCTATGGGCTTCCATAGACTCAAGAGCAGAAGAAACGGAAGAAGAAGAATTGGAAGAAGAATAATAAGAACGCCAACAGATACCTTCGGTGCTTGGCCCCTAAATATATTCACATAGAAAACATTTATTTTACATTTAAATAATATTTCACAATATTACATTTTTTTTCTGGATTTTTGATCTAATAAACGCTGCCTTGATGAGCAAATGAAACGTTGTTAAAAAACATGAAAAATCATACTAATGGCAAAATTTTGAACGGCAGTGTACTTTAAGCTGTAAATGAATACATGAAATTTGCTAATGGCTCTAAAACATCTAAAAAGTCTAGACTTACAAATATGCAACATATTAAAATGCTCAAGTGGATTTTCAAAGAATTTTGTTTTTATACTTGAAGCTAATGGAAAATGACGTAATAAATGTTTAAAAGCAGCGTGAAATCTAATGTCACAAAACGCAGGATAATTACGATTTGTGTAATTCAGGAATATACAAAGCTTACTTCTTCCCAAGCATGTTTTCCACACAAACTGCATTTACTCCAGCTTGTAAACAAATTACATTTTCCTAAGTTTGTTTCTGCTTTGGAAGGTTCCAAGCATCCCAAAAAACAGCACCGCTCACTTTGAAGCGCAGACAGAAACATGAAAAGCTGTCAGCTCCAAATCCAATTAGATTTATTTCCCTCACAAGATAGCAGTCTTGGTGACGCCTGAGGTATACAACACAAGCTAATAGAGAAAGCTGCCTCTAGGTAGTGAAACCATGACCACTGAGACATTTTGGCTGCTGCTAACATGTGGTTGAGAAGTCGGCTAAATAAGTTCCTCAGTAACTGTCCAAAAGTCTGTTTAGCAAAGATCAGGTGTATTGAATGACATTGTGTAACTGAATAGCGCTGTAAGAGCAGGCGGACTGGCGAACAGAATGCATTGCAGGAATGTGGGCAGATACCGCTGTTGGGTTGAGGGGAGCTACACCTGACAGGATCACAGTTTAGGAGTCTCGCGTTTCCCTTCACTGTCAGGTCAACGCGTATCTCCCTCTGCACTCCTGAGAAAGTCCCACCACAAATCTGCAAAAATACAAGACTTCTCTGACTTTACTGAGAAATAATTTGTCGCCGCTATGCTTCTAACCTCATTGTGAACGATGCATCTGTACTCCTGGAAGACGGCCAGTGCCCGCTCACATCCATTGAGATCTTCCTACTGTGGCTCCTGGCAGCCCAGACACATTTTACAGAGTTCTGGCTGGCAGAAGTGAAGTCCGTGTATTGTTAAGGAGTAATCCCTAACATTTGCCATCTCGTAAAAAAGGCTGTATCAAATCAGATTGAGACAAGACTCTGGTAACAAAACAAACACACTAACAATGTTTTTTACGCCAATTTAAATGTCTCAAACAGCCTTCTTTGTTCATTCAGATTATATGTTTTCTCTTAACCGGAGGTCTCACATAATCATGAATTAATGTCAAACTTCATTCAGTCTGAGGGTCAGGACTTGCATTAATCCTTTACATAATGTCCTAGAAACAGGTACTCACACCATGGATTTTCAGGGAGGTTATTGAGTTCACAACTATTCCACAATACTTAAAGCGTCTTAAAGGCTCCAAAGCCCATGCTTTCATAATGATGAAAAGTCATTAATGTCACAGCATAAGCAGTTTTTTTAAGTATTTGATTACTGAATCAACAAGGCAAGGCAACCTTCAGAGAATACGTCTTTAATTTATTTTAATTAATTTATTTATTTTTTAACCCCATTGGCAAGTTGCATTTTGTCAACTGTAGCGTAAATTGTAGAAAAATTCTCCTTATGTTTACGCTTTAAACAATAGAAAAATGTACTTAATTTAAGAAGGAAAAAAATAATGATAGTTTTCTGGGTATTCTGGGTTCAGTACAGAAGAAAAAGATAAGAAGAAAAAGAAAATGAGGGACAAGTCAAAATGATGTTTTGTAGTGTAGCACAAATGCTGGCAATTGCCATTATATTTCTTTAATTAGTCATCTGAACATCTATGTGTCTATTTTATTTTACTACTTTATTTAGTAAATTAAATAATGGAAAACAGCGTAAGTATATATAGTATACCTACATTTTTTATTGATTGACTTATTTATTTTGCTCCATGATCAGAAAATGCTTTTAGAGGACATGAACCATTAACCATTAAATCAAATAATGGAAAAAAGCATAAATGTATATAGTATACCCACTTTTTTTTTGCTCCACAATCAGAGAATGCTTTTAGAGGACATGAAAGTGCATTCATAACAGAAAATGCAGTTGCTATTGTATTTGTTTAATTAGTAATTTAACCAGCTTTCATTTTTACAATTTTTTTGTATTTTATTTATTTCTTTTTTTACAGTGAATGAAATAATAGAAAAAAGCATAAAAATATATAAAATATACCTACTTTTCTTTTTGCTCCATGATCAGAGAATGTTTTTAGAGGACATAAAAGTGTGTTATTTAACATAAAATGCAACTGCTATTATACTCCTTTAATTAGTAATTTGACTAGTTCTCATTTTTTATTTATTTATTTTTTCATATTAATTTTTTTCATTTTTCAAATATTATTTATTTTTATATTAATTTAATTAATAAATTAATACATTTAATTAACAAATTTTTTATGTTTTTTAGTGAATCAAATAATGGAAAAAGCATACATAATACATATACACATATGTGTGTGTACATATGCTTTTTTAAGAGGACATGAAAGTGCATTAATAACTTAAAATGCAGTTGCTATTATGTTCCTTTAACTAGTCATTTGATCAGTTCTAATTTATTTAATTTTATTTACAGCGAATCAAATAACGGAAAAAAATATATAAATAAATATATATATATATATATATATATATATACACACACATTTAGTATACCTACTTTTTTTTTGCTCCACAATCAGACCTTGCTTTTAGAGGACATGAAAGTGCATTAATAACATAAAATACAGTTGGTGGTACAAATTACTGAGCAGAGGTTGTCGATCAAAGATTGCTATGATTTTTTCTCCCTCTGCTCTATGAACATACTGTCTGTTAATATGTAAAAAAACAAGGAAATTAGAGGCAACATCAGATCCAAGACATGAATCAAAGATATTACAGCTCTCTTTCAAAGCCTAGTAAACTGTCTTGCAATCTACTGCCTACAAAGACAGCTTCCCATCTGAAATTGAACCTACTGCAGTGCATTGTGGGATTGCATTCTCCAGGAAGGATGCATTAAAAACCGTCTTAGATTTGGCCCATAAAATGGTATTTTGGAAAGCAGCATAATCATCTAGCAGTGCAACATTTAGGAAATGCACATTTGTTACATGGGAATGAAAAATATGTGTTTGGTGCAGGAGAGATTATCTCTGAGCTTTTTAAGTGAGTGGAGCTCAGCTGATCCTCTAAGGAGACGCAAACAAACCTGCTATTGTCACTTTCAGAGGGCTGCACTTAATACACCTAATCCCTGGCACCTGACAAGGTGAGGCCACACAGCAATGCCGCCACAGAATTCTACTGACAAGAAGAGGAAAGATTTTAAGCTTTTGTTTCAATGGTAAACAGCGATTGAACAGGGCTTAATAAGTCTTTAATGTACCTCAACACAAACCAGTGTTATTATGAGCATGTCATCTCTAGCAGCACTGTGCACTGTGACTGCAAATTTATGACTTCTTATGAAAGAAGACTCACAAATCAGGTTCTCAAGTCAGTTTACTTAATCACCTATCTCCATCTAAATTAACCAAGAACTCCTATTGCTTTAGGCTTATGAAACGTAAGTCATTTAGGCTTAGATTTCATCTACCTTGCTTAAAACTCTCATGGATCAAGCAAAAATCTCAAACCTTAAATGGTCTTCTAAACCCAGTGAACCTGTAAAACGTGGAATCTGTTGCCGTTTTTTGGTGTTGCTTCATTTTAAGATCTCTAGAGTCTGTCAGTGCCTGTTCACATTCCTGTAAGTAGTCATATCTAATGAAATAGGGGCCCACAGCTCTACTTTTCTGTGGGCATCCACTGACACACGAACCAGACATCCAGCATTCTTGGCATTCCCCTGTCTATCAGTGAGTAAAACTGATTTGACTTTTATCACCACAACATTGTAATGACAGAGCCAAACATTAACAACCCCTGAGGCACATCGCAATTAACTTATTCCATATGGTGATGTTAAAATAACTTGTGATATAGGATGAAAAATGAATCGTTTACAATTATAGAAGCTGAATCTACAAGTGATCTAAATGATGTGGTCTGGAAAAAGTTTGCAGCTAACTTTTTTTTTAGGTTTGTTATGGTTTACTCAACAGCATTACCACAGATTTGGGACACAGCCCGATGTGTCTTCAATGTCAAATCCTCAATTTGATTTATGATCAAAACAGAAATTAAACTAGGCTACTGCGCAATGTAACTAATTTTCGTGCAATATAAACATAAACAGGGTGGTTCCCAAGTTGTGAAGCAAACGCTGGATCCATAATCATGTTTCTGAGTCGTTTAATCTTCACACCTTTGGTGTGAGCAAAATCTGACTCTTAACTTACTTACTTTCTTTGAGGGTCTCAAAGCTACTATGTAAGAACATAATGACAAGCTTTTAGTTAAAGGTACAGCATACAAATTATAAAACTCTTTGTTGTTGTTTTCTGGAGATGAAGAAGCGTCTGTAATTTTCACTTCCAATAATCAGGCTGACATATTAAAGCCTTTCAACCTCATAAGGCTGAGCCTATTTATTAACAATTTAGAAAAGATTCAACTGTTTAGATGCTAATTGCTTTTGAAAACAGAGACTATGGCCCTGTTTATACTTGGTATTAACATCTGACGTCTGACGTGATCCCTTTACAAGCGGTCAGACATTCATCGAACGCAGGACTACAATTATCACTTACTATGTCAATGTCACATTATGTTGATATAGTACAAATTATTTGTCTATTCCAAGTGTTTTCAAACTTTTTGATGTGTAGGACCACCTAATATGATGTGATGGACCAACATTCATGATGCATTTTTACTGTGGGAAGAAAAACAATGACATCAAACAAAACAGTTTAAACAACTGACAATGAGACATTCAGTCTCATTCTTACCTTTTTATAATCTAAAGAACCTGCTTTCACCACAAAGAACCTTTTGTGAAACAGAAAGATTCTTCAGATGTTTAAGGTTCTTTATGGAA
>JAHKKF010509983.1:0-10739 GCA_019740295.1 Labeo calbasu | reverse complement strand
TCACTAACTTCCTGCAGTGAAAATAATAACCAGCCGTTGTATCCTATATCTGCATCATAGGCTCTGACTTTAGTCACCAAATGACCTGCGTTCACATTTCGAGGAATCTCTTCCACACCCTCAGTGGAACCATTAGTGCTGACTGGATATAAGATGACTGGAACGTTGTCGTTCTGATCCAGAATGAACACGTTCACTGTCACGTTACTGCTCAGAGATGGAGTTCCAGAGTCTGTAGCAACGACTTGGAACTGGAATGTTTTAACGGTTTCAAAGTCAAAGCTCTTTAGCGCATAAATCTCCCCATTTTCAGAGTTAATATTAATGAAGGATGTATATTTGTTTTCCTCGCTAGTTTCTCTGTATATGTGATAGCTGATTATAGCATTTTCGTTTGAGTCTTTGTCAGAAGCAGACACAGAAAATAGAATTTTCCCTGGGACATTGTTTTCCCTCACATAAAACGCATATGGAGAAAATGAGAATTCCGGACTGTTGTCATTTACATCTGATATCAGAACAGTTATAGATTTAACAGAAGACAATGGTGGCTGTCCTGCATCATTTGCAACTAATGTGATGTCATACTGAAATTTCGATTCTCTGTCAAGCAATCCAGAAGTAACTAAAGAATAAATATTATCTTGTGATGACGGCATTAATTTAAAAGGTATGTCATCGGATACTGAACAGGAGATTTTTCCATTGAGTCCAGAGTCTAAATCGGTGACGCTTATCAAAGCCACTGTAGTACCAGGTCTGGAATCCTCTGGAATGGCGCTTGAAAATGATGTCACTTCCATTTCCGGTGCATTATC
The DNA here is from genome assembly GCA_019740295.1 of Labeo calbasu. Taxonomy (NCBI): domain Eukaryota; kingdom Metazoa; phylum Chordata; class Actinopteri; order Cypriniformes; family Cyprinidae; genus Labeo; species Labeo calbasu. The sequence goes on along the minus strand of JAHKKF010509983.1, from coordinate 9,921 downwards.
ATTTACATCGACGATTTTTATTATGACAGTTTTATCCGTGGCAAGAGGAACAGTTCCTTTGTCGGATGCCTGAATGTCAATTTCATATATATCTTTGACCTCAAAATCTAAAAGACCAGTCACAATAATTTCTCCAGTGACTGAATTAACTTGGAAAAGTTCACGTAACTTATCATGAACATTATTTCCTAAAGCATAAACTACTTGTCCATTTTGACCCTCGTCCAAATCAGTGGCATTGACCTGTACAACTGTTGTGCCCACAGGTGCGTTTTCATTCAACACAACAATGTAAGATTCTTTCGTAAATATAGGCACATTATCGTTTATATCCAGCACATCAATCAGTATTTCTATTGAGCCAGACTTAGGGGGTCTCCCCCCATCTAAAGCAGTTAACACTAATTTTATGTTTTTCGTCACTTCTCTGTCAAGTGGCTTGTGTAAAATCAGAATAGGAATTTTACCATCTTCACGGTCTTTAACTTCAAGACGAAAATGGTCGTTGTGGCTAAGTTTGTAGGTCTGAACCGAATTACTTCCACTGTCCGGATCACGCGCTGCCTGTAGCGGATATCGAGCTCCTGGAAGAACAGATTCCCCAATTTCCAGCCGCTTTTCAATCTCGGGAAACCGTGGACTGTGATCGTTTACATCTAATATCTCTACAGTGACATAGTGAATTTCTAGTGGGTTTTCTAAAGCAATTTTCAGATTAATTAAACACGGAGTGCTTCTTTCGCACACCTCCTCTCTATCTATTTTACCGTTAACATACAAGACGCCGTCATTCTGATTGACAATGAACATTGACTCGCCTGAGGTCGAGACGATACGAAATCCTCGCTCTTTTAGTGTTCTGTGATCAATACCTAAATCCTTCGCGATATTTCCCACTGCAGCTCCATCCTTCTGCTCCTCCGAAATCGAATACCGTATCTGTGCCCAAACTGCTCTCCCAAACAACAACGATACAGCAATGAAAGCGAGTTTCGTATTCAGCTCCAGCTGATGAGGGCGTCTTCTTTGTTCCATTTTTCTGATATTACAACAAACCGTTCCAACGCAATTTTACGATCAGTGTACAAATATCTGTTGTAGTTCCATCGTTGATCTCGTTTTCGCTGAAAACCAGTCAGACAATACAAAGACGCTGTACTCAATAATGACAAATCTTAGAGCATCGGTGCTGAACATGAGAAACCACTCGAACAAACTGAGAAGGCAGAACAAAAACCCCATGAACAAACGTCTGACGTCACGAGTGTTTTTCTAGGTTTACACTGACATCTCGCGATCTAAACCTTTAGTTGCATTGCAGCGTCCAAAAATGTTTTCACTGGTGCCAAATGCATGTAGTTTTATCAACTATCCACGCGAATCGTGATTTAAGCTATGATTAAATATCCAATATTCTCCCATTAGACCGAACATACTGTTTTATGAAAAAGACTGAGTGAAAGGGAAACAGGGAAAGAGAGAAAAGACTGAAAATACCAAGCTGTCAAGACCAGCCTCGTAACTTTAAACCTGACAATATGCTTTTAGAACAAGCACAGAAATACACATACAATAGAATAAACATCAGCAACACAGAAAACTTAAACAAGACTGTGAACAAAGAGCTATTTATTATTTAAAAAATAATAATTACAAAAGCCATTACACTCTATGGACAAGCGAACTGGGGTCTGTTCATAAACCAACAGTTAACTAAATAAGACAAACACATTAAAAGACTGAAATAATAATAATAATAATAATAATGCCAATGCAAAACTCTAGGATACCAACAATTAATTAAATAAAAAAGCCTTGAAATTCCAGTCCACCCAGATAGTAGTGATACACCGAGCATCCATCACAAACCCAGAGCTACCAATAACTGATCCCAGAGAGAAGTCCTTTTGCTTTTACAATTGATTGTACAGTAAAAACATGACCAAATCAACCAAATCCAAATTTTAAAACAAAAAGAAAGAAAAGAAAAAACCCCGCAATCAACACTGGATAGAAGCATCAGGTTAAAGCAAACTGAAATGCAGGACAATCCATAAACTAAAACTAAAATATTGACCATATACGGGCACAGACAGACCTGGCAAACAAAAGACTGCACTGCACACTAAATTAAATGGAAACAGAGTTGCACTTTATTAACATGCCTAAATTATATGTCAATTTAGAAACCATTTTCCTTACTTCACAACCCACCACAACTTTAATCAGACACAAAAAAAGAGATCTACGTTTCATGGCTGATCAGTGATGCTTAAAGGAGAAGTCCACTTCCAGAAGAACAATTTACAAATAATTTACTCAACCCCTTGTCATCCAAGATGTTCATGTCTTTCTGTCTTCAGTCGTAAAGAAATTATGGTTTTTAAGGAAAGCATTTCAGGATTTTTCTCCATATAATGGACTTCATTGGTGCCCTGAATTTGCCCCGAACTTCCAAAATGCAGTTTAAATGCGGCTTCAAAGGGTTTTAAAAGATGCCAGCCAAGGAAGAAGGGTGTTATCTAGCGAAACGATCGGTCATTGTTCTGTAAAATAAAAATTTGTATACTTTTTAAGCACGTAATTTCATAAAACATAATTTCTTCACAACTGAAGACAGAAAGACATGAACATCTTGGATGACAAGGGGGTGAGTAAATTATTTGCCAATTGTTGTTCTGGAAGTGGAGTTCTCCTTTAAACCTAGCTGCAAGATATGAAAGGTCTTTTATGACCAAAAAAACAAAAACAAAACAACAACAACAAAAAAAAAAAAAAAACAGCAATACAGCCATGACCACAGAAGAGCTAAGATAATTGTGCAACATGCATCAAAGGAAAACAGAATAACAAACTGCTCTATTCCTACTTATATTAATAATACTTAATTTGTTTCTTTTCATCTTCCATGGCTATATGTTTAGATATTTAATATTCATGGACTTTGATAATATAAATCATATGTCTAAATAATACTAATAAAAATATATATATATAAATAAAAAAAATTTAAAAATGAAATCTGAAAAAGAGAGACACTAACAGTGTTCCATTTGAAAAACAGCCTGAACAGGTTCAGTACCACGGACAGCAGCCAACTTCTGCCTTAAGACTGTTTCCTACAACTAATACAAAGGTGCACAAGTCATTTACTTACCTCTCCAGAATCTCTCCTTCTGCGATCTGGGATCACTAGAGTATTTCCATTACTGCCAGGGACTATAGTAGAGCCGATACTCATTCTGGGTCCAACTAACATGTACCGTTTGTCTCCAGATCTGTACTGGATGCTATGACACAGAGTCCCGTCATAATTTGTATCCTGTAAATACTTGGACGAATAGTCTGTTGATTTAGAGCACTGCATTACAATCAACACGATGATGCTGACGACAAAAAGCACCGAAACCGAGCCCAAAGTGATGATTAAATAAAATGTCACGTTGTTTTCCTCCTCGTCTTTTACTGCGTTTTTCACATCAGAAGCTGCAAAAGCCTCTTTGGGCTCCACAACTTTGACAATCACAGTCGCTGTTGCTGAGAGTGAAATATTCCCATTGTCTTTGACCAGTATAAGCAGTTTATGCTGGGCCTCGTCTGTTTCTGTGAATGAGCGAAGGGTTCTTATCTGTCCTGTATAGCGGTCCAAACCAAAGAGACTGTGGTCACTAACTTCCTGCAGTGAAAATAACAACCAGCCGTTGTATCCTATATCTGCATCATAGGCTCTGATTTTAGTCACCAAATGACCTGCGTTCACATTACGGGGAATCTCTTCCATACCCTCAGCAGAACCGTTAGTGCTTACTGGGTATAAGATCACTGGAACGTTGTCGTTCTGATCCAGAATGAACACATTCACTGTCACGTTACTGCTCAGAGATGGAGTTCCAGAGTCTGTAGCAACAACTTGGAATTGGAATGTTTTAACAGTTTCAAAGTCAAAGCTCTTTAGTGCATAAATCTCCCCATTTTCAGAGTTAATATTAATGAAGGATGTATATTTGTTTTCCTCACTGCTTTCTCTCCATATGTGATAGCTAACCATAGCATTTTCATTAGAGTCTTTATCAGTAGCAGACACAGAAAATAAAAATGTGCCTGGGACATTGTTTTCCATCACATAAAATGCATATGGAGAAAATGAGAATGCTGGACTATTGTCATTTACATCTGATATCAGAACAGTTATAGTCTTAACAGAAGACAATGATGGCTGTCCCATATCTTTTGCAGCTAATGTGATGTCATACTGAAATTTTGTTTCCCTGTCTAAAGGTGACATGGTAACTAATGAATATGTGCTATGCTGTGAAGATGGTATTAGTTTGAAAGGCATGTCGTCTTCTAAAGAACAAGTGACTTTGCCATTGAGTCCAGAGTCTAAGTCAGAGACACTAATCAAAGCTACTGTAGTACCAGGTCTAGAATCCTCTGGAATGGAGTTGGAAAATGATGTGACCTCTATTTCTGGAGTATTATCATTTACATCAACTATCTTTATGGTCACGCTCTTATCAGTAATCATTGGAACTAGTCCCTTGTCAGATGCTTCTATATCAATCTCATAGCTGTCTTTGTCCTCATAATCTAATAGCCCCTTTACAGTTATCTCACCAGTGATGGTGTTAATATCAAACAGCTTTCTTGCTTTACTATTAACACTTTTACCAAATGAATAAACTATCTCACCATTGGGGCCCTCATCCAAATCTGTGGCGTTGACCTGTATCACAGTTGTACCTAGAGGTGCATTTTCATTCAGCATGACCGAATAAACATCTTTGGTAAAAACGGGCACGTTGTCATTTATATCTATCACTTCGATCGTTATATCCATTGTCCCTGATTTGGCAGGTTTTCCTCCATCAACAGCTGTTAACTGTAAGTTAATGGTTCGGGTTAGCTCTCGATCTAAAGGCTTTTGCAAAATTAGGATTGGAATTTTGCCATCTTCTCCACGATCTTTGACTTCAAGACGGAAATTATCATTGTGACTGAGTTTGTAGTGATGCAAAGAATTACTACCACTATCAGAATCGCGAGCCGACTCAAGTTGAAATCGCGCACCGGGTAGGGCGGACTCTCCAATCTCTAAATGCATTTCGCTGGCAGGAAAAATCGGAGCGTGGTCGTTTACGTCCAAAATCTCAACAGTTACATAGTGGATTTCAAGTGGGTTTTCTAGAGCTATTTTTAGATTAATTAAACATGGAGTGCTTCTCTCGCACACCTTCTCTCTGTCTATCTTACCGTTCACATACAAGACGCCGTCATTCTGATTCACACTGAACATGGACTCGCCTGAGGTCGATACGATGCGAAATCCTCGCTCTTTTAAGGTTCTATGATCTATACCCAAATCTTTCGCGATATTTCCCACAGCAGCTCCTTCCTTCTGCTCCTCTGAGATGGAGTACTGAATTTGAGCTCGTGTCATCACAACAAACGCAAGCAATGCAGCCATTAGCATGAGTTTCCCGTGCTCCTTTAGCCACTGAGCGTATCTTCTTTGTTCCATTTTGCCTATAACACAGGCAGGTTCTACGATAATTCCTCTATATTACTCGCTCGACTAGATTACGCATTTCTTTTACATCTAAAAGCTGACATTCGCTGCAGAAAAAAAACAAATTGCTTAATAGCCAAACCAAGAAATGATAAATCCACCGACCAGCAGGAAAGACAAGCATTAAATGCAAAGGGGAGGAATAACAGTGTTTGACGTCACTAGCCGTACTCTAGGATTACACTGACACCTCGCGATCTTACAGCTGTAGTGCATTGCATTCGATTGCTCAGTAGCTACACATCAAAATGCACCAAATATGAGAATAACACAACACGTCTACATAGATACATATAAATGCAGCTGCAATGCAGAAAACAATATAAAGCAAACAAATAAAAAATAAAAAAATCAGCACCATAGACCGCGATGTATATCCCAAGTTCAGAAACATAATTTAGTGACTGTTTTAGTGTAGTTCAAAAATACACTCCTTATGAAAAAGTCCAGCCCATTATCTTACAAAGTCACGAGAAAAAAAAAATCGAATCGTTTTAAATCAAATGTTTAAAAAAATACAATAATTTCTGTTATTTTGTAAATGCGCTTACCTCTCCAGAATCTCTCCTCCTGCGATCTGGTATCACTAAAGTATTTCCATTACTGCCAGGGACTATAGTAGAGCCGATACTCATTCTGGGTCCAACTAACATATATCGTTTGTCTCCAGATCTGTACTGGATGCTGTGACACAGAGTCCCGTCGTAATTTGTATCCTGTAAATACTTGGACGAATAGTTCGACGACTTAGAGCACTGCATTACAACAAGTACGATGATGCTGATGACAAAAAGCACTGAAACTGAGCCCAAAGTGATAATCAAATAAAATGTCACGTTGTTTTCCTCCTCCTCATTTACTGCGTTTTTTACATCAGAAGCTGCAAAAGCCTCTTTGGGCTCCACAACTTTGACATTCACAGTCGCTGTTGCTGAGAGTGAAACGTTCCCATTGTCTTTGACCAGTATGAGCAGTTTATACTGGGCCTCGTCTGTTTCTGTGAATGAGCGAAGGGTCCTTATCTGTCCTGTATAGCGGTCCAAACCAAAGAGACTGTGGTCACTAACTTCCTGCAGTGAAAATAATAACCAGCCGTTGTATCCTATATCTGCATCATAGGCTCTGATTTTAGTCACCAAATGACCTGCGTTCACATTACGGGGAATCTCTTCCATACCCTCAGCAGAACCGTTAGCGCTGACTGGATGTAAGATCACTGGAACATTGTCGTTCTGATCCAGAATAAACACGTTCACTGTCACGTTACTGCTCAGAGATGGAGTTCCAGAATCTGTAGCAACAACTTGGAACTGAAACGTTTTAATTGCTTCGAAATCAAAACTTTTAAGCGAATGAATAACTCCGGTTTCTGAATTAATATTCAGGAATGACGTTATGTCGTTCTGTGTCCCTCCACCTCTATTTATCTGATACGATATCAACGCATTTTCATTCACGTCTTTATCAAATGCTGTCACAGATAATATTGAGCCTCCAGGAACATTATTTTCAAATATGTAAAGCTCAAGGATGCTACTAGAAAATTCAGGTTGGTTGTCATTCACATCTGCTACTTCGATGCTTAAAGTTTTGATGGATGATAAGGTCGGCTGACCTAAATCTGTTGCTGTAACTGTAATGTCATAATGGGGCACAAGTTCACGATCCAAACGCCCCTTTGTCACCAGCGAGTACATATTATCTTGAAAAGAGGGTTTCAACTCGAAAGGAACATTCTTTGATAAACTACATACAACTTTTCCATTAACACCAGAGTCTTTATCTGAGACACTAATCAAAGCAATTACTGTACCTGGTTTAGAGTCTTCCGCTACAACATTAGATAACGATGTCAACTCCATTTCAGGCTGATTATCGTTTATATCTTGTATTCTTATAATAACACGACCTTGAACTGTCCAGGGAGGCTGACCTTTATCTGAAGCTTCAACGTCAAGTTTATAAACGTCTGTGTCCTCAAAGTCTACCTCGCCTTTAACCTTAATTTCGCCTGTAACGCGATCCAATTGAAATACGTCATAAACTTTGCGCTTTAAAGTTTTGCCAAGCGAATACTCAATTTCACTGTTTGAGCCCTCGTCGCTGTCAGTTGCCTTTATTTTAATCACAGTCGTTCCAACTGGGGAATTTTCCTGTAAACCCACAGAATATGTGTCTTGACTGAACACCGGCCGATTATCATTAATATCCAATACGGTTACAGTAATGTTAAGGGTACCTGATTTTGGGGGGTTTCCACCATCAAGGGCTGTCAAAATTAGCAGGTGTTCTGATTTATGTTCGCGATCCAGTGTTTTTTTCAACACTAAAAAAGGGATTTTTTCCTCATCGCTGTTTCTAATGTCAATCTCGAAATTTTCATCCTGACTCAATTTATACAAACGAACAGAATATGGTGAGGCATCCTGGTCTCGTGCTGCGTGCAGCTGAAAGCTCGTTCCTACAGGGGTGTGTTCTGCAATCTGAAAATGTTGATTGTGTTCAGAAAAACTAGGATGGTTGTCATTTATGTCTGTTATTTCTACTGCAACATAGTGAATTTCTAAAGGATTTTCGACCGCTGTTTTTAGATTTACTAGGCATGCACCGTTTCCGTCACAAAGCTCCTCTCTGTCTATGCTTTTAAGAATATACAATTCGCCATTGTTCTGATTTACCTGGAAAAACGCGTCTTTAGAACCAGAGACTATACGGAACCGTCTGTCGACCAATGTACTCATGTCAAGTCCCAGATCCTTAGCAATATTTCCCACAACAGATCCCTCTTTCATTTCCTCTGGAACAGTGTATCTTATCTGAGCTGAAATCTTCGTTCCGAAGCAGAGAAGAAAAGAGAAACACAAAGCCATCCACCAGTTCTCCCATCTGCGCTTTTGTTCATCCATCGTTAAGAATTCCTTCAAAACAGCTTAAAACAAGTAACGGTGGTGTTCACTAGAAATTGTCTATTCCCAGATGCAACATTCTTGATTCAATAACATCGAAAAAAGATCTACATTTCCTATATTTCCGCTTCTCGCGATATACTCGTCAGCTGCTGTCACAGTTAAACTGAACGAAACAGCCATGCGCACCACATATAGATAGGCAGGGCCAAAGCTTTATTCCATACCCTAATGTAACACTGACACCACATGGTACAAAAAGAAACGTAGTAAATATACACTGTCACGTTAAAAAAGAAAGAAAGAAAGAAAGAAAGAAAGAAGAAATGCTGATTAACTCAAGACATAACATTTGAACAAAAGGCACAACATAGTAATCACTAGGCTTAGACATAGTGAAAAAGCCCATTATTTAAGTATTTTTCAAACAAGCTAATCGAAAGTATGGCTACCCAATAAAGGTGAAACATTTCAGCACCATGGACAACGAATATCCATTCCAACATTCCAGCCTTAGTTAATTGAAAAGCAATTATAACTAAAGAATAAAGAGTGATCTTTTAAGTCACAACATAAAAACATCTAGTTACACTTTATTTTAAGGTGTCCTTGTTACAGTGCTATTTTACATTTAAGTACTGAGTAATTTTAATTAACTACATATACTTATGATATGGTTAGGGTTAGCATTAGGGTTTGGCTTAGGTTTATTTGCATGTAATTATGCATCATTCATTTTTATTATAATAGTAAGTACATGTTACATGTGTAACAAGGACACCTTAAAATAAAGTGTAACCAAATATCCTGCATGGTAAATTAAATTCTGAAGAAAAAAACAAAAACAATTTGATGACAAAATGCCTCAGAAAGTGTTGTTTAATATAATTGACATACTCTTACCTCTCCAGAATCTCTCCTCCTGCGATCAGGTATAACTAGAGTATTTCCATTACTGCCTGGGACTATAGTGGAACCGATACTCATTCTGGGTCCAACTAACATGTACCGTTTGTCTCCAGATCTGTACTGGATGCTGTGACACAAAGTCCCGTCGTAATTTGTATCCTGTAAATATTTGGACGAATAGTCTGACGATTTAGAGCACTGCATTACAATAAGTATGATGATGCTGATGACAAAAAGCACGGAAACCGAGCCCAAAGTGATGATCAAATAAAATGTCACGTTGTTTTCCTCCTCGTCTTTTACTGCGTTTTTCACATCAGAAGATGCAAAAGCCTCTTTGGGCTCCACAACTTTGACAATCACAGTCGCTGTTGCTGAGAGTGAAACGTTCCCATTGTCTTTGACCAGTATGTGCAGTTTATGCTGGGCCTCGTCTGTTTCTGTGAATGAGCGAAGGGTCCTTATCTGTCCTGTATAGCGGTCCAAACCAAAGAGACTGTGGTCACTAACTTCCTGCAGTGAAAATAATAACCAGCC
>JAHKKF010509982.1:0-25664 GCA_019740295.1 Labeo calbasu | reverse complement strand
TCTACTAATAAGAAAGCAATGAAGACTGTTAGAATTTGTTCTGCACTTAAAGTGTTTGTGTAGAGAATCTTATGTAAAACAATGGCCCTTTATTGCATATTATTTTACTTTATTTTCATTTATTTAATTATTATTTATTGTATTTTTGTACAGTTTTATTATTGTTGTTGTCTCTTTCAAGTTTCATTTTTGTCGATATTTTGTATTTTGTATTGATTTCTGTTCTTGTTCTCAGCAATCAAAAAAAATATATATAAAATATATATTATATATATATATATATATATATATATATATATATATATATATATATATTGCATCAGCTGTAACTTGTCTTCAGCGTGAACGAGCTGCAAGATTCAGTGTCAGACAACAGTTATATAAGCATCCTTAATGTTCCTTTGAGTGTTTAAAGTTGTGTGCCTCCAGAGAGAAAGTGAGTATTGTAAATTTCACTGTTATTTGAACTGAGTTGATTCTGTTTACTGAATAAACGAGTGATGTATGCGAAATGGATGCTAACGTGAGGTATAGGATTATTTGAGACCACATTCAGTGTAAAGTATAATAACTCTTATACTGTTAAGCTGTTTATGTTTTATAATTATTTTGTGTTTTGCCATATTTTGTATACTAAGCTATATTGTACTGATGTTTGGGGGAAGCCAGTAACCTTTTAATACTTTATATGTTGTTATGAATGTAAGTACACTGATATTGTGTACTGTGATAAGAAGAGGCATTGCACGTAAGAATATATCTTTTATTTCATATGCTGCAGACCACACACACAACGACATTCAAGTCAGTGCTGACACTTCTACAGACGTAAAGTACAAGACTATACAGCTCTGCACAAGTACTTCTGCTCACCTCCTATGTGCAGAACAGGAACATAGACTAAGCACCTTGCCACCACCTGGCTCATATATATATATATATATGTGTGTGTGTGGATTTTTGCAGGAGGGCGCCCTCTGGCGTCCAGTATGAATGAAACCCATTCTATTTTGTGTAAAAATTAAAAAAATAATACCTCTCTCAAAAGAATCATTACAATTTAGATTTATTATATGTTTGGTTTACGGAACCGCTTACGCAAGTTGCGTAACTTACCCGGACACGGACATTGAGTAACTGATTACGAGCATTGCGCTTTAGTGTTGCATCAGCTACTCTGACTGGAGAGTTCGCTTGATTGCTCGCATTATAGGGACATTGTATGAGTGATGGACAAAGTAAGTTTAGTGCTGTTTGTATTGTCATATTGTTACGTTGTATTTGCATTTGTTGCAGACAATATTAACCAGTTTAACTTATTTATATTACCGCGAACTGTTTGCTGCACTGTATTCCCAGCAAGCAATTTTGCGTTTAAAAGACGTCTATTAGCCGTTCAAACACAGTCCTGACGTCTAGGCTAAAACAAGGCAAAATTTGGGCTGTCAGTGAAAATTTAATAGACGTCTAACCATCATAACCCAAGAATAGACTAGTCATCAAACAGAGAGCTAATGAACGCCTACATATATACATATAAAACACAACAAAATGATCTATCTAAACAAACTACATATACCTAACAAACTATATATACAGCTTTTATTAAGAAAAATAACATTAACAACTTAAGACAATACAAAATTATAAAAATGCAAAATAATTAATGACAAAATAAAATATTATAAATACATTACACTCAAATATAAATATGATAAAAATATGGGATGACTTAATATAATAAGAAAAATATAAAAATGAAAAAAATATACATTTTAAATACCTTAAGGTATTTCAAAGAAATAAATAATATAAATCAAGAGCATGTAATCAGACTTGACATTAAAACATGGCGGATAAATGACAACGTTTAAAAAAAAAAAAAAAAAAAAAAAAGATTAATCATTTTGTTGGTTTACTTATTTTAACAAATAAAACAACCAACAGTGAACTCAAAGGAAATGATTGATTATTGTTTTTTTTTTTGGTGTTGTTGTTTGTTTGTTTGTTTGTTTGTTTGTTTTTGTTTGTTTGTTTGTTTTTTCTTGTATAAAATGCTTCCCAACTGCATTCCTCAAGTACAACTCTGTTGCTGCCAGGAAGTTGTTCATCACTGCATCTGCCAAATAAGAAAACAGCATAAGAAAAGCTTTTTGGACAATTTTTTACTTTAATTTCACTAATTGTGAAAGAGAGTCATTCTCTTTTACTTGGATGCACACTAAAAACAAAAACGAGGTATATATTGTGCATCACCATTCAGTGTGTAAAAAAAGACAGAAGCTCTCTGCTAAATGTTGTGTTGTACATACCACTAATGACCAAGAAGAGCCTTGTTAACAATTGCGGACAAAGTTTGACATTTTAAAATGACCAATAAAGGAATTATTTTTTACATTTCTGATTTGCGCTGTCACTTAAGTATTGACACCACAATGTTTGATTAATGTGACACATTTTGAAGACTTTACCTTTCCAGCATCCTTCTGGCACTGTCTTTGAGGTTTCATCCTTCAGTTCTGCACAATTTTGACACCTGAATTACATATGCCAATGTCAAGCAGGTAGTATTATATGCATCAGTGTAAAAGTGTCCAAAATTGTCTGGCACAACTAATTTCATAACAACACAGTGATGTATGCTGTAATGCTGTAACTAAAATGCAGCCCAGTACACACATTAACCTTAAATGTACATGGAATAATAATTTCATCCCTTGTTTTAATGACATTATGTTTTCTGATTGTACCGGTTAGGTTTTAATGCTGCATTGCACATCTTAGCTATTTGCACTATTTTAATACTGCTGCAAACTTTTTATAATTGAAAATTTTATATTGTAATTTGAAATAATTTATATTTTTGAGCTTTAGTATCAATTTGGAAGTTTCAAACTAAATCTTATTGTACTTGTACAATAACAAAGATACTCTATTCAATTAGCTCATGCTTTCTCTGTATGTAACAAGCCATTGTTCAGTCATAAATTCAATACAATAGCGAAAATAAATGATTGACTTTTTTTTTTTTTAACATTGCTGCCTGGATCTCCTCATTTTCCAGCAGCTTTTCTAGATGTTGAAACTCCTCCTCAATTTGTCCAATTCTTCTGAATGTGTGTTCACTGTATAAATTAATATAGATTAATCTTTGTCAAAGCTGTTTGTTCTGTTGTTTGCTGTTTCGCCGCTTCTTGCGCTGTTTGTTTGTAAACACATACAAATGATAAACTTTCACTCTATTATCTATTAAATTTTTCAATTAATCCTCTGATCACATGCATGCTGTACCATGGGGCCTAGTCCATAGGGATCACTATCATCTATGATCTGCTCCCTTCACTAAAATGTCACGGTTCCTACACAATAACAAATAAAGTACAGATAAACAATGAACACATATACTTACCAAGACCAAGCAGAAAAGTCCTTTATCGTTTGTTGTTTGCCCGTTGATTTCCCACAGGTAAACTTAGTGTTCTCTCGCGTAAAAACAAAATTCAAAACGGCGGAATTATCGCGGGATCTTGCAACAGTGATCTCTACTAACTTTCAAGTCTCGCGTTGCCAGCAGTTCTGTCTCAGTAGGGCTACAATTGCCATTTAGCGGTTGGGAATTGTAATTGCATATTTGTTTATAAATTGAAAGACAGTCAAATAATATTGTGTAATGTGTATGAATGTTACATTTAGCAGCTTGTGGGATGCATGACATCATATTATTAAATGCAATTAAACTTTTGAAACATTTACAGTAGCATGATTTTGGCATAATTAATACTGCTATATTTAATAAAGCTGTAAAATAATGGAATTAAATATAATATAATGCTAATTTAAATGTTTCAAAAGTTTACTTGCATTCAATAATCAGCTGAGTGGGAAAAAAATGACTTGTAAACAATTTTAAGAATATTTTGGCCATGCTCATTGCTGGTCTGATGCTGGACTATGCAAGTCGTTAAAATTAGACACTGATTGCCTTGATTTCACCGGTTGGGCTAAAAGCAGACTACACATAGCCCATTCAAACTCAGAGCAAAATCTTGGCTACATATATACCATGTCATGAAATGACACTTACATCTTAGTAGATATTATTGACACTGCAAACATGATTGTGTATAAACCATCTCATGCGCCGCCTGCCAAAAACTGCAATCAGTCAGATTTGACTATGAGTGGGCTACAAATAGCCAGTTTGACTACGAGCTAAATGTTGTCTACAAACAACATAGAACATGTCAAAGAAATGAAATCTAACACATTGTAAATGCTGTTCACTTTGCTTACATGATGTAACATCATACATCTCACAAGTTATTGTGCCAAAAAATTACATGTATCCAAGGTTTTTCGGCTAGAAGGGGGTTACACATAGCCGGACTATATCGGGTCTATAGTTAACCGAGACGGTGAAATGACGGCTATTGCTTGCTGGGTTATTAGACCACCCGTCAAAAACTTGTTTAGAACTAAAAATTGTGTTGTCATTTATTAGGCACATAACAAACGGTTAAATTGTCTTTATTCACACATAATAACCAAAAACGAATACACCAAATAAATACTTACTATTATTATTATTATTATTATTATTGTTGTTGTTGTTGTTATTGTTATTATTTATTTATTTATTTTGTATGCCTCCTTTGGCCTTGATAAAAGCTTGCATTCTTTCTAAAAATTGTTTTAATGCACTTTTCCACAGTCTCTGTTGTTACTGACATCCAAACTGTTTCTAGTTGCTCGCAAAGACTTGCTTTTGATAACCTTTTGTGCAGTCTATCTTTGAATCCATTCAATCCCAACAATAATTACATTTTAGCATTAGAAACACTACTTTGACTAAAGATCTTACACATACTGGTGGATTAACCATTACAGAAACATTAAACATGATTTTTGGGTGCTGGTCCAATAAATTTGTTATGCGCAGTCAGTGATGGGCAGTATTTCAAAAAACGTATTTAAAGTACGAAATACTATTTTGTATTTAAATACAAGACCATGCACTCATTGTCACATTTCTGAAAGCTCCTGTTTTATATCTTTCTTTGAAGGGAGTAAAACACTCGAAAATTATTTTGTAAATTAAATATAAATGAATGAATAATGAACTGAGGACAATAATGACTCTAAAGACACTATCCACGCTTTCTTTGTTGGCCACAGAGTCTGATGAGATGAAGAGATTGGATTATTATTATACCTGCAACAGTTGGTTTCACTAGTTAAAACATGTTTGAATTTGGTACATACTGTTCAGATTTACATCTAATCTTAGAAAAGTGGTAACCTGATTTTGTAAGGATTTCGGTGTTGTTGCCCAGGGGCACCAAAGAGTCTTAATCTGCCATTGTCTGCATCAGAACCACTGCGGGAAAGCATTGCCAAACCGCATCCGCATGACGCTCTGAACAAGTTAACACGGAAAAAGTACGAACATGTACAAAAATGTATGTGAGAGTCTTTAACGTTAGTTTCTTCCTGGTGTTCAATGCCACTTTTAAACATAAATGTAACAAAGCACATCATTTCTTAAACGAAGTAAACCATTGATGTTGGCTGTTTCATAGATTGCTGCAAGTTGCTGCATATTTTTATATCTAATTTTATTCTTACCTGAATATGACGCCATTTCAACACCAACGCTTTGACATCAAAATCGAAAGAAAAACGCTGAAAGATGAGAGACCCTCATCTGTGCCCCGCCTGCAGAGGCTGAAAAAAAAAGATTTTATATTTATTTGAGTGAATTAAGAATTCAACTTCGTAAGAATGAAATTATGTAGGCTGTTACAGTTCGGTCCGTGTCCTTTATTCATTTTCTCTCTGTTAAACCAGAAATTAAATACGAAAGATGCTGTTTCTTCTTTAATTGTTCTGATAAATACAATAAGCAGAAACAAACAAATTTTCATTATTCCAAATTCTTATTTCACTAAAAATCATTAGGATGATATACAACTTGTTTACACACACACACACACACACACACACAACACAACACATTCTAAATTGTTTATTTGAACAGTTCATTTCAAATAAGTTATAACTTGATTTTAATGAGTAAAATAAGTATTTGACCCCCAAAACATGACTTAGTACTTAGTGGCAAAACCCTTGTTGGCAATCACAGAGGTCAGACATTTCTTGTAGTTGGCCACCAGGTTTGCACACATCTCACAGGGATTTTGTCCCACTCTTCTTTGCAGATCCTCTCCGAGTCATTAAGGTTTCGAGGCTGATATTTGGCAACTTGAACCTTCAGCTCCCTCCACAGATTTTCTGTGAGATTTTCTCCACTTCAGGACCTTCATGTGCTTCTTCTTGAGCCACTCTTTTGTTGCCTTGGCCATGTGTTTTGGGTCACTGTCATGCTCGAAAACCCATCCATGACCCATTTTCAATGCCCTGGCTGAAGGAAGGAGGTTCTCACCTAAGTTGTCCCCTTAGCAGAAAAACATCCCCAAAGCATATGTTTCCACCTCCATGTTTGACGGTGGGGATGGTGTTCTTGGGGTCATAAGCAGCATTCCTCCTCCTCCAAACACAGTAAGTTGAGTTGATGCCAAAGAGCTTGATTTTGGTCTCATCGGACCACAACACTTTCACCCAGTTCTCCTCTGAATCATTCAGATGTTCATTGGCAAACTTCAGACGGGCCTTTACATGTGCTTTCTTGAGCAGGGGGACCTTGCGGGCGCTGCAGGATTTCAGTCCTTACCAATTAATTTCTTGGTGACTATGGTCCCAGCTGCATTGAGATAATTAACAAGATCCTCTCGTGTAGTTCTGGCCTGATTCCTCACTGTTCTCATGATCACTGAAACTCCACGAGGTGGGATCTTGCATGGAGCCCCAGACGGAGGGAGACTGACAGTTTGTTTGTAACTTATAACTTGTAAATTCCATCGTCATCTGTGTGCAAGTGATTCTGGGATATGGCAGGGTGTGAAGTGTCCATCAAATGTACACTTCATTTTCCTGGGAATCGGAGACCGCATTTGAAGCTGCTTTCGAATTACGACAGCCTTCGTCACACCGTAGTGACACATTCGGCCTTGGAATGCATACTTCGGAGGGTGCTTTCTGAACTGGGACAGCTTATGCTGTGATGCAATCGCACTTCAAATACGCAGTTCGGAGTCCGCGCACTCCACTTTGGGAAACAGCTAATGTGTGTGTGTATGCAAGTACACCTTCCTATTTGTGACCAAGGACCACAAAACCAGTCATAAGGGTCAATTTTTCAAAAGTTTCAAAACTGAGATTAATAAATAAGCTTTCCATTGATGTATGGTTTGTTATGATTTGGCCGAGATAAAATTATTTGAAAATCTGGAATCTGAGAGTGCAAAATAAATAAATAAATAAATAAATATTGAGAAAATCATGTTTAAAGTTGTTCAAATTAAGTTATTAGCAATGCAGTTACTCATCAAAATTAACATTTTGAAATATTTTCAGTAGTAAATTTACATAGAAATATTTACTTAATTTCCTAATGATTTATGGCATAAAATAAAAATCAGTAACTTTGACCCATACAATGTATTTCTGGCTATTGCTACAAATATAGTCTGGAGCACACACCAATTTGCACCTGTCCTGTAACCAGTTCAGATTTCATGAAGACATTATGCAATGGAACCTCAAAACACTCTAACCCAACTGCATGAGCAGGCACTTTAGTCCCCATATGTGGGCCTTGTTAATGTGTGTACTATTAATAAAACTCAAACACTTCCAAGCATCTGAATTAGGGGTTCTTTATTTCCGACTGCATACATAGAAGAAGCAGCTTTAATACTCCAGGTTTCCAATGGTGGGGGGTGGTGCCGAAGAAATTTATACAGTGACAAATTAACCACCACCAAAAGCACGCTTCCCCCAAAATATAAAGAAATAAACCTAAATTATAGGCACTTCAAGTAATTCTCAGAGTTACAGAAATCACTTCAGCCAGTTTCGCCAATTTCCCCTTCTTACAAGGATGGTTACACCGTTCTGACAAAACAGAATAAACTAAGAAATGAAAGTACAGAAAACTTGGTGTGAGCACTTAACCCCCAGATAAACAACAGTAGTGGCTTAGAATGCTTTTTAAAGAAAGAACACACATAGAAATATTATTAAAGATACATTTTTATAAGCTACCCACAAATGTTGGTAAATCAAAATAAATGCATTTCACACTCTGCCTAGTACTGTTGGCATAGCTATTATCATCTTCATCTCATAAAACAGATTATTAACAAACTCAAATTAACATTGACATCAAACAGTGCACAACTAGTGAACTATACATTTACATTCACCCAAAAGAATGAAATAAATATCACTCACTGCGTGACGCAGTGCACCGCATTAGAAACTCACACAGCTGTCACCTCACGTGCACCCTCACGTGCATTCGATCTCCCCTCTAATATAATTTTATTAAAGGAGAAAGAAGTTAGGTTTACTTTCACTTTCCCATCTTAACATCAGTGGCATTTACAGGCATTTACTGTTTATTGACAGTTTGTAAAGAACTTTGTGACTCCTTGTCTGTGAAAGGTGCTATATAAATAAATTTTACTTACTTACTTACTCAAGCTCAATCTCCAAGGCCTGCACGACTCATATGGAAATATCTCACGCTCAGAGAAATACGAAATCCTCGAGGTTACTGCTCCACCTTTCAAGCGGTCAGAACAACACAAAACATAGGATCTCCCTTTCTTTCTTAAACAAAAACAAGCAGTGTTGTCTCCCAGGACATGCACTTCAACTCAAGCACGCCCAGGAATCCCTAATCATGAACGATTCCAAAAATAAATCATTCCTTTTTTCCCTTCTTCTAACCACGGCGCGCAGATGCACAAGAGCGCCCTCGAGTGACGGATAAGCATGACCGCAGGCTATTATTCTGGTGATTACTCTATGTTACCCGGTCACACATAAATGTCTTCGTTCATAGTGGTAAGACACTATCCACCATAAGAGATTGGCTAGCTCCCGTGACTGTCAGTACAGTGATCTGCCTAGGTTTGATTTCTTAGTGAGTGCTACTGACCCACACAACATAAAAGGCCTGTAGACAGAATACTGAGTTGAAAAAGAGGGAGAACTTACGACAGGGTGAACAGATGCAACACCAACACATCTGGATTGAGCAAACGGATTCCTCTATTTCCAGGCCTCACAGTTAGCTATAAGATGATCTGACTCAAAACAGTAGAAACAAACACGCTTTTTACCACTATTATTGTGAACAGAATTGTGTTTTTTCATTGGGTGGGTTTCATTAGAGAAAATATGAGTACTTCCGTCTTTCGAAACACCATCTAAACCAGGGGTGTCAAACTCAATTCCTGGAGGGCCGCAGCCTTGCAGAGTTTTGTTCCAACCTTGCTCCAACACACATACTATGCAGTTTTCAATTAAGCCTGAAGGACTTGATTAGTTGGATTAATTAGGGTTGCATCTAAACTCTGCAGGGCTGCGGCCCTTCAGAACTGGATTTTGAAACCCCTGATCTAAACAGATGTCTTCCTGCTGACTCTCAAAGGTGGAAGCTGGCTTGTGTGTCAGAGAAAACTCACCTGTGAACACCGCAGCTTCAAATAGAGAAGAGACTTTTTGTTTGTTTAGATGACACACAATGTTGTCTTGCAAACAACTTTAAAGTCATCTAATAACAAACAACAACAACTCACACAGTTGTGCAAAATCAGAAACTTCACTTGCTACACACTGCTTCTGGAACAAAGACTGCTTCTCCTGGGCAAACTCCACAAAAGTTTGACTAGCTGCCTGTAAGTTTTAGGCACCCATTCATAAGTCCTTAATGCAGCAGAACTTCACAACTTCATAATTCAACCTCAGATCAATTGGTAAAGCGGAACACACTTTCAGGCCTTACCTACCAGCCTGCACCGCAGTAACAATGCCCACCTGTCTTTGGTCCATCTCATGGTACCTGCCACTCGCTCAAAGGCAGTGAAGTATGTGTCCACCTCAGCTTCACTGAAAGGAGGCACCAACTTAACATGCTTACTTAAATCAAATACAGATGAAATACTGGTACCATGCACTGGTGGTGAAACCTCAGAGAGAGAGAAGAAGTAACATCTACTATGGGCTGAGCAGAGGTAGAAGAGCTCGGTCTATCGTGACCACGTGTGTTTCATGGCCTGCTTACTAAAGAGATTCAGCACAGTTTTCACTCTGTGTCTGTCATTCTCTCTGAAGTCATTATACTGCAGTACGAGTATGAATACATGAGGTCCTGGAGCAGACAGAGACACACACTCTCTCACTTCCTGTGTGATCTGTTGATGTGGTAATTTCTTCTGGAGCAGGTGAGTGTTGATGACTGTGATGTGTCTCTCCTCCACCACTCCACTGATTCCCACACTGTGCTGCTGTGAATGAGATGCAGTTTCACTGTGAAATGCTGCTGTATCCAGTACAGTGTTTCCCACTTTGTTGTTTTCTGATCCACTCTTTCCTAGCAGAACAATCCTCAGATCACTCACTGAAACAAATACAAATAAATATGTTTTCATGCGGGGACATTCCATAGATCTAATGATGAATTTACAAACTGTATATTCTAAACTGAGCACTGCCCCTAAACATAACCTTTACAGAAAACTGTACTTTTACATTCTCCAAAAACACCAAATATGTGTCAAGTGCCAACAGTAATAATTAAAATAGTCACATTAGAACAGACACTGGATCAGCTTCAGCAGGATCTGTATTAAAAAGATTTGATGTTACTGAAATTTTACTGAATATATTATTTTATTTTATTTTATTATTTTTGAGTGCTTTTGGCTTGACTTTGGGTTGTGAATTTGAGTTGTTGGTCAATTTGTCACATAGACCTAATTAATTGAATCAAATTGTTTCTAAAGTGTTGCATTAAAGCACATAGTTGTACAAGGTTCATGCTGTTCTTTGTGTTTGAAAAAAAAAAAAAAAATGTTGGTTACTTTTAGCCATAAAATCATTGCCTATTTTTGCAATACGAAAACAGCAGTTGTTATGAATGTTTGTGTTCCATAAAAGAAAAAGTCATGCGACTTTAGAGCAACAAGACAGTGAGTAAACAATGACATTGTTTTCATTTTAGTGTTACAACTCTTAACTGTTAACAAGAGTTAACAACTCTGAATTTTGTGTAATAAAAACATTATGCACATACCTTTTATATAATTTAAGAGATTTACCCACATTGTTTCATAAAAGGACAGACATACACGTTTGGCACATCTTAATATCACTGCCAGTGATTTAATTTACTTACTGTCAGGACGATCATGATCTGGACTATGTCTACCTGCTGCTGCTAGAGAAAATAAATCACACACAAAAACACATACAGACAGAGAATAAGAGAGAACACATGCTTTAGCCATTATAAATTACTTACAAAAACATTTGTTCACTGAAAAGCTGTGACTTCACAATGTTTACAATTACAAATTAGAACTAATTGAGTACAGAACATTATAGAAAGCATAACCGTCAACTTGGATCACATGTGCCTTGATAACTAATCACATTTAAGCCTGACGGCACTGAACTGCTGTCTTATACTACGCCACCACAGTATGTATTCTTTTGGTAAAGAAAAAGTTTACACTTTTGAATGTGTAGTAGAAGAGTATAGGCAAGCTCTGGAACATACCATCATGTCATACAGTTGCTTCTTTAATGTGTCCTGTCATTACAATCATCTTTTTACAGTTAATATCCTCCACATTTCATCTAATCTAACTTAAAAAGAAGCATGTTGATCTGTCAGTCATGGGAACTCCACTCATATTTTTTGAATAATGGTGTTTATAAAAATTTGTTTTGTTGTTGCAATGTAACAGATAAGATTATTATTAGTAGTATTTTTTTACTTGATTATTAGTAACTCAAACCCCTTTATCTAAACCTCTTACAGATCCACACTTCAAAAATGTACCTAAAATAGTAGACCATCTGGGGACTTTTGGCAACATACTATGCATTGGGAAACACTTATTGTAAACTCACATACTATTTAGGCTGAATATTATGTACATTGGGACGCATGGCATAGAAATAAATAGAAAGTGCCATAAATAGAATCCTACGTTTCGCAAAATTGTGTATGACTTCTCTTATAAAACAGCATTTTTTAAAAATAGTTCAATTCAAAATGATTGTTAAATTGCAAACGTTTTAAAGATTAGCTGATAGACTAACGATTTATTAAACGATAAGCTGTTTTCCTACAAAAGCTGTAGTGAATCCTCTCCTCCATTGACATCCATTCAAAAAACAGCCTCTGGTGTCCTTCACTTTAAAGGCTATCAAGTTAATAATAAATTCATATGATATAAATACAGATCAATGTATTATACACAATTGTTCAGGGAGATGTGAGTTTGCATCTGTACATTTGCATTATCTTAAATTAAAATGTTGTGCTTTGATCTGCACTTTGGAAGTGTCTGCTGGAAGAATTAACACTGCTAAACTGACTCAATAAGCTATATAAAACTAAACAGAAATGTGTTTACAAAATAAAAACTAAGCTAAAACTAAGAAAATATTAATTAAACTAATGAAATCTATAGCAAATTCTAAAACTATAATAAATATAGTTGTGATATGGTGATATCCTGGCCTAGATAACAGATTTGATGTGTAGTAAAAGGTTTTATATGTATAAAAATGTTTGTAAGATGTAGCATTTTATGTATATTGTAGAAATATATCCGTAAAATAATAGAAAAAGTACTGGCAGCTCATTAACGGGTCATCATCCATTAATTTTTATGGATAATTCTGTTAATGGTAAAATATAACACAATGCAGTGTAAAATTCTAACTACAGTAGAACACCTGTAAAAATAAATACGGAAAATTCCTTAAAATTAATAAAGTACATTGTGCCCTTTTTTTGTGGATTGTTTTTAGAGTGTAGTTTCCTCATGAGTTTACTGACACTTTTAAACCTAAATGTAAGAACAGTGAAATATCATTTAATAACTAAACAAAGTAATCTATTGCTTGTTGTTCAGTATGTTTCATAAATACTTCTTAAATCACTGATGAAACATTGCTGCATATCTAATGTGTATCTAATGTAATTCTTACCTGAACTTGACGCCATTTCAGCACCAACACCATGAAAGAAAACTTGAAACAAAATTGCTTAGAGAGTAAAGTTCATCTGTACCACACCCTCAGAATTTGTGGGGTGGAAATGTTATATTTATAGTTAACAAGTATCTATGAAATCTTTTGCGTCCTTTCATTTTTAAATCCGGAAGATGTGGTTTCTTATTTAATTATTCTTATGAATATATATATATATATATATATATATATNATACACACACACACACCTAAGCTTCATTTTTCTCTTCTTTTACAACATTGATGTGAACATGATTGGTGTGTAATTCAAGCAAGTTATTGAAATCACTTGACTTTCTGGAAATTATGCCATAAATGTGGTCATGAAAATCATGTGCCTCCAAGTCCTATCAAAGGTCAAGTGACATAGGATTTATACAAAAATAAAGTCATGTTTTAAATTATCAACTTATATTTATGATGTATATGTACATCAGATATTGCAGTAATAATGTTAAATGTATTAAAAATATTTTCTACTTGAAGCAATCTTTGTCATCCCACTTTAGAAAAGGTTGTTTCAAAAATAAGACAGCATGTTTTGACTAATGTGGAACAGTCAAATGTGCTTTAAGAAAGTTAAATGCTGTGTATTTTTGTAAAATTGTGGGCTTATAAAGCAGCAATATTTAAAATCAGGACTCAGTGGTCCAAAGTTGTTTTTTAACTCAATACAGTGTAGATGTAACTCATTCATAGCATTGAACAACTAATACTTTAAAGAGTGTTGCTTTAACTCTGCAATCTAAAAAATACTGGGTTAAAAATTACCTGATTTGGCTAACCTGACCCAGCACAATGACTATAGGTATAATAAAACATACAGAAACAAAAGTTATTGGTTGCAATTGTGTAATTAAATGAGGACATTATCTAGATTTCTGCTGCTTTATATAAGTTTATTATAATGACCACAGACTAAACCAAACCCTATAACTCTAAAATGGAAAACGGGTGGATATTCAGACATACAGATTTCGGCACAGAGCCACC
This sequence comes from Labeo calbasu, assembly GCA_019740295.1. Taxonomy (NCBI): domain Eukaryota; kingdom Metazoa; phylum Chordata; class Actinopteri; order Cypriniformes; family Cyprinidae; genus Labeo; species Labeo calbasu. The sequence goes on along the minus strand of JAHKKF010509982.1, from coordinate 11,495 downwards.
TAGCGGTCAGGAGATATGAAAATTTATATTTTTTTTCCACATTGACCTTTCTTTACAAAACTTGGTATGTGTCTTCAGCATCATGCCCTAATGGTACTCAAAAAGTGTCAGGGCCACCTTGTGGTCAAAAGTTATATTGAAATTAGTGATTTGGCTGTACTCCTTCACCAGCCTTCCTGTATTATAGCCCATGGTTTATGACATCCGTGGTCTATGATAGCTTTGATAGCTTACTTTTTTTTTTTGTTAACTGTATGCATTTTGTGTCAAAGCAAGAAGAAATGTGTAAATTTCCTACTGTAAACATATCAAAACATATTTTTTTATTAGTAATATGCATTGCTAAGAACTTCATTTACAGTTTTTTTTTCAACTTCTTACACACTAAATATTTTCTTGTCACGCAATTTTTGAAACCTGACACTCAAACACCAGAACCACACACCAAATCTGCAAAACCATATGCTAATTATCTGCCTTTGACTCAGTTTTCAATTTCATAAAACTCTTTTTGTAAAATACAACACACAATTCTCTATGTAACACACAAAAATCTAACAGGAATTATCTTGATTTCCTTTTTCAAACACAACCAATCAAAATGCCACACTAATTCATCAGTGCCTCACACTAAATCCTCACTTAAGCAAACACTCATTGCTTTACTAAACACCAACCAATCATAGCTTTAGAATAAGCCTTGGAATAATCACCTTTTTCAAAATTATGTTTGGTTTCTGTCCAACTACACATGGTTGATGTACACTACCAGTCAAAAGTTTTGAACAGTAGGATTTTTTATGTTTGTGTGTGTGTGTGTGTGTGTGTCTGTGTCTGTGTGTGTGTGTAATTCTCTTCTGCTCACCAAGCCTGCAGTTATGTGATCTAAAATACAGCAAAAGCAGTAATATTGTAAAATATTTTTACTATTTAAAATAACTGCTTTATAGTTGAATATATTTTAAAAGTAATATATTGTAATATTTACAAAAAGCTAAATTTACAGCATCATTACTCCAGTCTTCAATGTCACATGATGCTTCAGAAATAATTTTAGTATGCTGTTCAAGAAACATTTATTATTATTATAAATATTTAAAACAGTTGTGTAAATTTTTTTAGGATTCTTTGATGAATCAAAAGATATAAAGTTCAGCATTGGTCTGAAATAAAAAGCTTTTGTAACATTATTCACTATTGGAGTCTGTATTTTTTTTCTGAGGAAAGAAATTCTGGAGAAAGAAATTATAGAAATTAATAATTTTATTTAAAGAAGTTTTAAATTGATCAAAAGTAAGGATAAAGACATTTATAATGCTACAAAAGATTTCTATTTCAGATAAATTCTGTTCTTCTGAACTTCCTGTTCATCAAAGAAACCTGAAAAAAATTCTACTGAGCTGTTTTCAACATAATAATAATAATAATAATAATAATAATAATAATAATAATAATAATAATAAATGTTTTTTGAGCAGCAAATCAGAATATAGAATGATTTCTGAAGTATCAAGACTGGAGTAATGATGCTAAAAATTCAGCTTTGCAATCACAGGAATAAATTACATTTTAAAATATATTCAAATAGAAAAAAACTATTATTTTAAATAGTAAAAATAATAATTAAAAAAAAATACAAATAAATGCTTTGGATCAAATAAATGCAGGCTTGGTGAGCAGAAGAGACTTCTTAAAAAAAAATAATATCTTACTGTCAAAAGCTTTTGACTGGTAGTGTATATCTTTTTTTTTTTTCGTATTGTGTAATACATTATATACAACTGTCACACCCCTGTGGATTGTTTATGTTGGTTTCTCCCTCTTGTGCCCATATTTGGTTCTTCCTGCTCTCGTTGTGTCCTAATTAGTTAACTCACCTCACCTGTTTGTGTATCATTAGCCACGCTTTATAAGTTGTTTCAGTTCTATGCTTTGTGTCTGGTCTCGTCTATTGTGCACATGTTTTGCTGTCTTCCTGTAAATTCATTGCGGATTATAGTAAAGACTTTTGGATTTTACTGTTATCTTTGTACAAATACGTTCATCCAACACGTGTCATGACAACAACCACAAATGCTTACAGTAAAAAAAAAAAAAAAAAAATCTTGGTTTCTTGTTTACTGTGAATTTTTCAACATCTCTCTGCCAATTACTTTCAATCTTGTACAGAAATGTACATAGGAGCTCATGAAAGAAGAGGTTTAGGTTTTGAATAACTGTGTGTATATGATGTATCCAAAAATATAATATTAAGGCAAAGGTGTTAGCAACCTAAGGCAAATGTTTGCTTTTGAGATGTCTTTGTGATATTTTGAATGCAGTGCTTAATTTTGCAAGAGATGTGAGGTATTTTGTGCAATTCTTGGATTAGTGTGTAAAGTTTTGAAAAATAGAGGCAAAGTTTTGAAAATGTGTGTAAGCAGTTGAAATTACAGTAAACAACTTTAAAGGCAATTTTCTCAATATTTGTAGTTTTTATTTTATTTTTTTTATTTTTTTTTTACATCCAAAATGTTCTGGTGTTGCTAGAGGAGGAGTGCAGTGAGAAGTGTCTTGTGCCCACAGTGACATTCAGTGATAGTAAAGCTCTTCTATAGGGATGTATGAGTGCTGAAGGTGTGAAAGTGAAAAAAAAGTGACGACGTATTGTCAAGTATGGTGACCCATACTCAAAATTAGTTTGCTGCATTTAACCCATCATGAGTGCACACACAGTAGTGAGAAGTGAACGCATACGCACACTGTGAACACACAGGGCAGCCATTGCTCCAGCACCCGGGGAGCAATTGGGGGTTCAGTGCCTTGCTCAAGGGCACTTCAGTCATGGTATTGAAGATGGAAAGAGTGCTGTTCATTCACAATCTCCACCTTCAATTCCTGCTGGTGCGGGAATCGAACCAGCGACCTTTGGGTTACAAGCCCAACTCTGAGGGAGGGAGTTGTGCTTTATCAAAGCTGTCATGAATTCACACACCACTGTGTGATTTAATACTAAGCACTGAAACTGCAGATGATACCTTTCCCTCATTCCCTGCATCGTTGGGCATTTTTTCAACATGACAATGAAGATATTCATTCTTCCAAGGTGAAAATCGTTCAGTGGACATGTATTTCACTCAATCTTAACACTCTTGAGCAGCTGTGGGGGATTCTGTAGAGACGAGCTGAGCGAAACTCCCCATTAAAGACCAGGGCATGTAAGGAGGTCATCCTCTGGGAGTTAAACAGGACAGATGTGAAAATTTGTCATGAATTTGTACACTCAGTGCCAAGAGGGTCAGAGCAGTGTACTTGAAGTTCTGGAGGACATACTAAGTATTAGATTATTATGCATTTGCTGAATTACATCTAGGGTGTACTAATTTCTGCAATCCTTCATTTAAACAAAATTGGCTAATTTTCTTTTTTTTTTTAATAGTAAATATTGGCATAAATTTTGTTGTTTTATTAAGTGTATTTTTAATACATTTAAATTTTGCCATATTTCATGAATTATATTAGTGATCATTAAGAAAATACATCTTTTATATTTATTCAGAGGGGGTGCACTTTAGGCACTACTTTACTACTACTTCTTTTCGGGATACAAAGAAACACAGGAAACTAGGAACTAAGAACTTAAACTAGGAAACAGTGCTAGCACTCGGAGAGCGCTAAATGCTATTGTCAAATCTCCACAATTACACTCCACAATACTCGATGCTTGCCGAGTGAAAGTCCGGGGCTTTTATGGGGTTGCTGATTGGCCACAGGTGTATGGCGCAATCAGCGTGGTGGATAGTGGGAGATGCAGTCCGGGGTGTAGTGCAACAGTCTGTGTGTAAAAATTGAACGAGAGCGGCATCAGGTGGTGAGCGGTCCGCAGAACACCGACCAGATTTGTGACACTATGATCGTATATTTACGCAGCATTACAATGGTGAGGCATTTCAGTGACTACTGCAGAAAACTGAAAAGTTTATGTTACCTTCAGAACTTAATCTGAACCAAGGTTATGACAGCAATATAAGATAATATTTTTACCCTTCTCTAGATATGTTCAACTACAAATGGCAATAAATATTTTTTCTCAGATCTTGAAAATAAATTAAAGGAAGCACAAATGTTAAAACCGTGAACTCTGTGTGAACAAATAAGTGTGCTCAATGATAAAGATTATTTCAGTCACTCAGTATGTATTTTTATTAACGCTAAAATGGTTTAATAATTATGAATATTTATGATGGTTATTTATAGAATATGTACTTACTCATTCCATTGTGAGTGCAGTGGAATGCAGAGGCTCTGCTCAACACACTTGGATGATTGGCTGTGGTATTTGGTTGACTTTGTTGCATCATGTAGCTGTGTCTGGTGTGGACTGTTATGACATGTTAGAGTGTTTTGACTTGATATTTACATAAAGTTGTATGTTCTGCATGGAGCATCAGGAAATTATTTGAACAATATTTTTTGCAAACAGAAGTATGACTAAAAAAAACTGTTTATATTGTTAAATTGTTTTATTATTAAAATGTATGGTTAGTGTTCAGAATCTCATTGATAAAGGATAAAACACCATCACATCATCTGTGTGAAGGAGGAACTAACTTTATTTGTTGTGCTGGTCAGTTCTTTTTTAACCTCTGGGTGGGACACATGGGTCAGCTCTCATCTTACAGCATTTTTCTTTCACTTTTGATTTCAACATTTTGCTGTTGCAATGGAGTCATATTCCGGTAAGACAAGCAATGTATTCTCAAATACAAGCGATGTATTCTAAACATCTGTGTATGCCTATAAGGGGTCATATGATGCAATTTCATGTTTCCTTTGTCTTTGGAGTCAGGGCGCACTTAAGTCTCACGAATTCACCGTGAGACACACGCATTTCAACCAGTTCACACGCTCTCACGCCAGTAAGGGATAACTTGTCCCGCTATATAATGTTAATTGACGGGGCACAGGCTTGCAGGGGGAGTCCATAGCTGTCTTGACAGTTAAATGCCACCTACCAGCAAATATCAGAAATTAGATTTTTTTTTTTTTTGTTTTGTTTTCGGGTAAATTACGTGATCCCGCTTCAGTCACGTTTGTTACTCGGCAATATGGACGCGCACACACGGGATGAGGAAAGCGGTGGAATCGTCGATCGCGTGGCTGCCGCTTTCTCTCCCAGTGGAAGCGTTTTGTGCAGTTGAGGCGGTGGGCGCGTTGCGGTCACGGAGCAAACGTTGCCATTTGTATTTTTTATTTTATTTGTTTATTTTATTTATTTATTTATTTATTTATTTGTTGTTGTTTTTTCATTTTACCATTCCTGGACAAAATCACTTGCCTATGATCAAAGATAGTGAGAGCTGATGTTGGGGAATATAGCAAAATTCATGCAAAATGATTAGCTCTCCAGCAGCTTTAACTAAGTTTTGGCTACTGAAAACTAAGGAACATACCAGATAATTGGTCAATCTGATAAAAACAGACAAATTTATCCAAACTGATTACTTTTCTAAATTTCTAACTGTTTCCAACTGTTAATACTTTTGAAACTTTTAAAGCATGCAGGGTTAACCTTATAGTAGCACTCAATGCTAACTACTGTCAGATTTACAAAATCCTTCATCACTTGAATTAATCATTTAATTTTAAGGCACAGCCACCACAAAATCAGACTTTATGCTAGGTTGGGGGTCTTAAAAAAAAGCATATACATAAACCCAAATGTGGAAATTATTGAATAAGCATGTGTCCTATTTTGTGTCCTAAACTTCTGAAATATTTTGTCTCATATTTTAGAGCAGTCAGTGCAATTTGGGAAATAAATTAATCAAATCTGTGTGAAAATATTCAGATGCAACCCCTTTGTAATTTTCATATGTAACTGTAATTTAACTATACATTGTTTCTCAGCAACTGTAACTGATTAGTTACAACTATTTTGTAATTAAATTAATTCCATTACATGTAACTAGTTACTAGTTAAGTTTGAGCCCCTACCACTGTCATCAAGGCATCAATATGTGCAACAAACACTTGCTGAAATATGTACTTTCTCTCTTACACACAGCTTGACATGATCAGGGCAAGTTCTGCAATACTGTATGTGTAGGCCTACAGTATGTACTTTGAGCACTGCTGTTTATTGGCTCATTTGGGGCCAAATTTCTTTTGTACATTTGTATTTTTTAAATATACGAGACATTTTATTTTTTATGAATTTGACTAATCAAACTTACCAGTTGTTATAGTTTCTATTTTTGTGCTGGTCAATTATGAACAATAGATAAAATTTAACTTCTAGCAAAAACCAAGCATATAAAACTGCAGACCGGAGATCTCCAAAATGGGGCGGGGTCTCGTCACGAAAAGACTCTCCCCATTGGCTCTTCAGCCTATTGTTATTGACTTACATTTCAAAACTAAACTTTATAAAATAAACAGTTTGTAGTTGTTCTCAAATAAAATAAACTATGCAATATACATAAATATGCTCAGTGAGAGCAGAGCCCCAAGGCTCATGGCCAGTGGTTAATGATAAAAACGGGAATCACCCACAAGCTCTCCTGCGAGCCGTCCCAGTGAAGCGCAGGGGAAAGGTTTTACTCTGTCACTTTGTTTTAAGCAACGGGGGCGTCCTGGTTCTTGAAATTCGCAGGGTAGGAGGGGGTAGTGATGCTGAATGTAACTAAAAAGATCCAATTTTCCCGGTGAGGTCCGGTTGGGGAGTTACAAAACGGCCCGACGATCTCACATCGTATAATATTATTAACAGTTTATCTGCCACGCTATTCAGCGCCAATCCCAACGTGCAGTCAATTTCACTGGTTAAGGTTAGGGTCAGGTGTGGGGTAGGTTTAGGGGTTAGCATTTGTGTAGCATAGTGTAGGTAATCAACACTGCGATTGACACAACCAATAAAATCTTTAGAATTAGCTCTGTGGCGGATTTGCGCATGCGTGTCATGTGCCTGTCTGTCAAAGGGAGGAAGCCACGCCCTATTTTGGAGCGCCCACCCTGTTTTGGAGTTTCCTCCCCCATTTGGAGATCTCCAAGCTGCAGTTATACACCCCTCGCAATGGAGACAATTGCATGGGCCTTTGGCTCCTCTCCTAACAGATATAATCTCACTCTAAACTTTTTCTAAAACTTGAGAGCGCTTGGAGTGTACAATAAATGTACAATAAATAAGATCTGTAAAGCTGCAAAGATTAAAGTCTCAAGCCCAAAGAGATATTTATTATTATTAAAGTTAAGACTCAGCCACGCCTTCCTAAAACAGCTCATTCAAACACACCCCCACAAATCCACATCACAGTGTGGGAAGATTTACATAATACCGCCCAAATGTATACACAAACAAAGAAGGCGTAACTTTTATTCTCCCTGTAGTGTTGTTGCAGCCGCCATGTTGTGGAGACGCTGTGCGTTTCGTTGTGAAAGCCAAAGTACTTTGTTTAGCCTTCCAAATAAGGACTCAACTAGAAATCAGTCATAAAGTTATATTTACAACACTGTTCCAGAACAGTACAATGCAAATATTTTCCTGAACCTGGGAGAGTACAATGCTGGCTGTGCACACTATAAAGTGGGGCAATTCCAACTTTGCAAGGACATTCTAGCACTTCTGACTCACAGCCTGTAAGTATGTTTTAATATTTAAAGAATTTGCTACTGGGTATTCAAACACGAGTTTTGAGCAGTGTAGTGTTGTTAGTCATTTCTTTGATCACAAATGCAGACATGGTGTTATGTTTCCACGGCGCAATGCAACTTAACACGTAAAAATGTCATTATTTCACATGTATTAGTCATGATAATCAGTAATTATGTCCTCACTGGATGCAACAATGGGTTTTATTGTTTTTATCTCGTCATTTAAATAAAAATACGCAATAATAAAGCAAAATGTTTGGTTTATTTGCTGGTTCATATGTACTACTGCATTTAGACTTAAAGCTAAAATTGGCTAACGAGTTCACACCGATTTTCATTTTCTTTATCGACACTTGAAGTAATATACTTTGTTTTAGCATTTTATCCACTCAGTATTAAGCATGTGAGTTATATAGTTGTTGATTAATTGGGTTTTACGGCTGTAATGTAGTTGTAATTTGGATTATGTGCTCAATATACCTTAAACTACTGCTTGTATACAACTAATAAAGTTATTCGACTGTTTGCCTTAATTATCTGTTGAAATAATATGAAATATGTCTTTAAATGTAGTTTCGTAAGCGTTTAACGTTACAAATGACTGAACAGTCGGAGTGAGAGGAGATGTTTTAGTGTCTGAGTTTGGCTAAGGTTATACAGGAGTTTGCCATATGGTAGTTGCTTTATTTTTCTTTAAATTTTAAGGAGTTTCAGCATTGAGATCATTTATGACGTCATGAATCTTCTCCGTCAGAAGCCAATGGCACAGAAAAAGGTAAGAAATACATTCATAATGAGTGCATTACATTAGTGGTGGAATGCTTTAACCCTTTGAGCGGTACGGTCCCACATTATGGGATTCTATTTTCTGTGCCCCTGGGAGTACGGTCCCACATATGGGATTTAGAACGTTCGGTGACGTCAGGCAACTGCAAAATTCAAACTGCGTTTTCGCGCGTTGTCTGGCGCTGAGCCACAGAGAGACGCGTGCTGCGCTTGTCATATAATCACAATTGTGCAGTGTTTTCATAGACTTAACGTTTATTTTAGGTTTCAGGAATTTAAATACACATAAGTACTAGTAAAATAATACATTCAGAGTTTGTAAAATACACACTTTGATTTACATCAGATACAAGTATTACATATACATATAAGTAATGATATAATCCACTCCATTCCTTTCCCGCTTCACCAGCTACTTACTTCCATGTATTTCGGGAGAAACTGGTGAATTTACGTGCTGTAAATCCGGCTGACAGGACTCCCTGAACGGCAGCGCGAACAAACATGGCGGCGCCCATCTCACGTTATAGATCACGATCCAGATCATTTATAAAGGTTTTAAAATGGCAAAATACACTCACTTACACATATTCGTGAATCGGAATATCAGATAGTTGAAGACATGGTAAGCAAGTGTGTGAATATTTTGAATAAAAAAGGAAAAACGAAATAAAAGCGATACGTCTGTCATACAGCACTGTAGTGGCTGCGGTGTCAATCATGACGCGTCGCCATGGAAACAGTAAAGTGAACGTTCTAAAATAACCGTAAGGTTCTAAAGAACGTCGCCTAAAAAAAAACTCACTCTGGGGCGTCAGATAGAATATTTTAAACTCACCAGTGAAAGGGTTAATATATATAAAAAAAAGATGTCATTACGAATATAATGTTAAATGTTTGTTTTATTAGCTGTTCTGGATAATTTAGCCATGCAATTGCATGCCTTAATCACCGTTTTTTGTTATGCATCTTCTCAATGATTTAAAGTTACTGCTTGTATACAACGTAATAGAATAGGGTAATAAAAAAAAGAAATAAATCACTCTAAATCAGCACTTTCAATGAAATGAACTGGAATGAAAGTAAAATTTTTGTTGACTAAAACTGTTTTTACTTCAGAGGATCTGGATGATGAAGATGCCTTGGAAGTCCACGAAGACCCAGTCACTTCAATCCCACACCTCAGAAATGAAAATTCTTGTCATTTACTTGTTTGTGGCTCCGAAGCCATAAGACTTTTATTAAACTTTGAAACACAACTGAACATATTTTAAATGAAATCTGAGAGATTTATCTCCCTCCTTTGACAGTCCATGCAACCACCACTTTGATGCTTTAAGTTCATAATTGAGCAGTTTTAAATTCAAATTTTCTGCAGAGCCATGATTTCTTCATATGATGAATAGTTTGAATTTCGCATTTTATTCACATATAAATGTTGATCAGTAAACATAAACAGAAGTTCTTGCTTGACACATAAGAACAAACCTCATTGATTGTTGCAGAAGCTTAAACATACTGCATAACACAAGAATGAACCTCATTGGTTCTCACACATCGAGCAGGAATGCTTGAGCTTCCGCTTACCATTATTGATCTGCTCTGACGATTGTGTATATGTGAATTAGAACCTAAAGTGGTCATATAAAGTGGTCAAGTCTCTTAAGAAAATTGACTAATTTGCTCAATTTTTATAGATTAGATTCACAATCTCTTTATGAACATTTTGACGTGTCAAAGTGGTCCTTGCATAAACTGTCAAGGGAGGGATGTGTCACGGCTGTGTGTAGAGTAAGAGGTCACCGTAGCCACCAGATCCAGTCTGTATCCAGATCAGAGGGTCACTGCAGTCCCCCAGATCCAGTCCGTACCCAGCCCAGATGGTAGATCAGCACCTAGAGATGACCTCTACAGCCCTGAATGTCAGCGGAGACCTAGATGAGCCCCAGAGACAGACCATCAATGAGGAATTTATTACCTAAACAGCCGTCAGCGCAAGACCACGGGAGCCAGATGAGTCCTCTGCAATCTGACTTTGCTGCAACATGGAACTTTTGCATTATTGACACACTATTGTCCTATTAAATATTGTAAAGTTGCTTTGACACAACCTGTTTTGTTAAAAAGCACTGTATAAATAAACGTGATTGATTGGTCATATTTATGCAGAAATATAGAACATTCAGAAGGGACTTTCAAGTACCACTGTATACTGTCGTTTTTGTATATTGTGTATTTTTAGATATATTTATTCTTATCCACTATTTTTGTCATCTGTGTCTTGTTGCACTGGAACCTTCTGTCACCTTGTATGTGTAAGCATACTTGGCAATAAAGCTCATTCTGATTCTGATTTTTTTATTATTTTATTTTTATTTATTTATTTTTTTTTTGGTCACCAAGACCAAAAACATCTTACAAATCATACTAGATTATATTTTTTGGAAATTGTAAAAATGCAGGAAGATTTGTAAATGTGTTTAAGGGCAGGTTTGTGGTTAAAGGAAAGAATATATACAGTTTGTACTAGTGTTGCTTTCCTCAACGAAAATTATGACTAAATATCATCGTCAACGAACCTTTATCACGTGACGAAGACGAGACGCGACGTAAATGCTGGTGGTGTGACGATGACTATAATTAAATGTATAATGCAATATCGTTGACGAATAAAAATGAGACTAAATGTGGTTTACAAAATAAAAACTATGCTAAAATGTCTCTTCATTTTCGTTGACGAAAACGAGACGAAACGAAATGTTATAACGTTATTTCGTTTTGTTTAGTCGCATTATTATCAGTGTTTCTGAAGTGGGCTGCATCAAGTCGCACTGCGCAGACGCAGGCGACGTCACTTTGTCAAGCCCCATTGGCGGACCCGGGGGATTATGGGCCTGAAATTACAATTATTAAGACTGTTAAGACAGTTATATACCGTTATCAGCACATGTTGAAGTAGATTCGTGTCTGAGAGAATATGCGTTAGAAAACTCTGTCAGTTATTTTTTACTTTCACTTTCTATATAGTGAATTGTAAAGTTAAAACTGAAGTTAAGACGTTCACCGGCATAACTATT
>JAHKKF010509978.1:0-10825 GCA_019740295.1 Labeo calbasu | reverse complement strand
ATTTACAGCAGTATACTGTAAACATATTTTACAGTATGGATTTGTTTATTTTACAGTAATAATGCTGTGAAAACTACAGAAATTTGTTACAGTGTATGCAGACCTTGACCAGCATAAATTCAACAAGTATCATTAAAGTAAAGGCATACCCTGAGATAGAGACTTTGTCTTATGTCTAACTTCTTTGTAAAGACACCACGTAACAACATAAGATTTGACAGTAACCGAAGAAATTAGCTACAAATGAACTGAGCAAATGTAAAAAGTAATATGAAAGAGATAAACAGAAGTCACACAGACAGGTTTATATTATGAATCTTTGCATCATTATATCCAAAGAAGCCTAAAATGTTACAGGTTAAGGTTTTAAAACATTCAGTCCAGTACACCATTCTTTCAGATGATAAACTCACAAAATGACTTTCAGTTTTCATGTATGTTGCTAGCACTATGTTTTATCTAATACTGTATATATAATTGTGTGTGAAAACCATACAGTAACATTCTCTTGTCAGACAAACTAATAAAACCACAAAGCATTAGTGGTGGAATATTGAACAATATGGACATCAAAACAACATTATATTAACTAATGCAATGATTCCTTTTGAAAAGGTCATGGTTAAAAAAAAATCCATTCTTCAAAAGCTGGTTGAGGCTTGGTGCATATTTTTAGCTGGATTTCATTTCCGCCTTTGGGGGAACTGGATGGACATCTGATCACCCCATGCAAAAACATTATTCTCATATTACAGATTGTTAGCTGAAACACAAAAACAAGAGAAACACATCAGATACGATCAGGAATACTCAGTAAAATGGTCTTCTTGAGATGCTAAAATTCTCAGTCTGAAAATGTGTCAAGAAGTAACATTAAATAACAGTGATTTAGATGACAAGACTGGTATCACTTCTGAAAGTCTGCATTTGAGGAAGCTGTCACAGGGTTTCTTTTAAATTCCTAAACTAACAAGCAAAGTTCAAATGACGGCAGAATTCCAGACAGAAGTGCCACTGTCAAGTCAGCAAAAGCTTTTAAAAATGTTACTATGTTGCATAATAGTGCAAACAGTATTAAACAAAGTAGTAACCCCAATTAAACACCCCTGATAGCATACGTACATCACGGAGACATCTATTTGACATCTGCATTTACATCTGAAAGACGTATTTATTACAGCATGTGCTCATCTGCAATATATTTTTTTCCTATAAGGTGTCAAATAGATGTTTATTAGATCTCTTTAATATGTTTATGTTTTTGAATGTATGTAAAACATATTACAGATGTCTGTTAAATGTTTGTACACGGCAGATGCTTTCCAGATCAAGCGATCTCTAACAGACATCTTGCAGATGTACGTGTGATATCTGGGACATATTTAAAATGTTCTAATGAAGGAAAATGTACTTCAAAGTCTCAGTTACATAGTAGATCTCAAATGCTCTGCTTGTTGTATTTGTAATACTTGCCATTTTGTGTTTGACGACGGTGAATTGCAACAGCTCCAATCACGACCAACAGGACAACGACAACAGCAACAGCAACAGCAATTAGGACCGTAATATATCGAGACCAAGTCTGTGCTGTAATGAGAAAAAGATGAACTAATCATAAATTTTACCTGCATTTCGGAGTGAGGTTTGCACCTTTCTATTTTGTTTGTCTGTTTTATCACAGAGATGTCTATTTGATGTCTGCTTTTACATCTGCAAGACGTATTTTTTAGAGTGTTTGCTCATCTGCAATACATCTATAGGACGTTTCCTATCAGATGTCAAACATACATCTATTAAATGTCTTCAAGATCTTTATGATTTATAATGTAAAACTGACATCTTACAGACGTCTGTCAGATGTTTGAACAGTACACAGCAGATGCTTTCCAAATCAAGCGATCTTTAACAGACGTCTTTCAGACGCACATGTGCTATCTGGGATAATACCTCTGATAGCACACGTACATGAAGACATCCATTTGACGTCTGCATTTACATCTGGAAGACGTATTTTTAAGAGTGTTTGCTCATCTGCAATATGTCTATAGGACGTTTTCTTATCAGATGTCAAATAGATGTCTATTAGATGTCTTTAAGATGTTTATGATTTACAATGCATGTAAAACTGACATCTTATAGATGTCTGTCAGATGTTTGTACATGGCAGATGTTTTCCAGATCAAGCAATCTTTAACAGACGTCTTGCAGACGTACGTGTGATATCTGGGATAATACACCAGTATTAAAAGTTCACTAAATTGTTCTCACATGTAACTTGTTCCCACAGTGCTGGTTATTATTAGCCTACATTAAAATACTTCAAATACTCACGACAGACAGAAATAAAGACTCTCTTGAATATGGTGCGCCGGTTGCCGGTGATATCGAGATGATAAAGTCCAGCATGTTTAGTTCTGATGCGCCTGATGGTCAGAGATCCAGTCTTAATGTCGAGCTCTAGTGTGCCACTGAATCTCCCTTCAGCTCCATCGGATGTAGTGAATTTCTCAGTCCTTTTATCGATTTTTGCTATGATGGAGTCTCCATGCTCAGACCTCCATACAATTACGTCATCTTCGTGTATTTCAGAAACACCAGTGTCTAGAGTGACAGAAGTTCCCTCCATCACCGACAGCCTGTTCTCTCCATCTGTTAAAACACAGGAGAACTTTCACAGACAGCAATTAAGCAGACAGTAATTTTTACTGTTTTTTTTTTTTTTTTTTGGTGAACTATTGATATTTTGGGAAATATTAATGTGTAAAAAAGTCACATTTTACACAGAAGTCACTTTTGAGCCAAGAAGCTTTTTAAAACATGAAGCCCAATTTTATGAACATTTCTGCCTTGAACATTTCCTCCCTATCACGTGGATTCCAAGTGATTTCACCATCGCACCTTGAACGTGTTTGTTCATGCAGTCCCTAAAGGGACATATCTTTCAGAGCTTTTGAGAGAGAATGCAAGCGCTTTGCAAGATATCGAAAACTTTTTTTTTTCTGTAACCATTTCTCTTTACAGCAGTTATGTCGACACAACAAGCTACAGTAGTACTACGAAGTCGCCAAATTATATTTAAATGATTTTGCGTTCTCTCACAAAACCATCGCGTAACTTTCCATTCGCTCTCAATTATATCACTGAAATATAGTTTTTCCTCCCACCTTATATTAATTCCAAATTGTTTACGTTTCTTGGGAAATGGAGATTACACAAACTCATCAACTTCAAACACTAATAAAAATGCCATTCCAATATACTTTGACCTGAATATGCCACTTCTTCTGTTATGGTCATGTTTTTAATTTCTGAAATAAACTATATATAACTATATATAATTTCCTGATGGTTCAGCTATCCTGAGATAATATAATAAAAGCATTCTCTTTTAAATACAACAACAACACAAGTACACAATTTTTGAGATCTGTTTAAAGCTACATTTTGAATCGATTTTGTTACTTATCCAAAGATCCTTTATGCATTTCACTATTGAGTCGACTCACCGACAGATGTCAAATTGAATGTCTTGTGCGTGGTGTATCTGCTGCTGCTCTTGCTGATGTTTATTTCATAAAGTCCAGAGATGTTGGGTTTGATGTTAGTAATGATGAGCGATCCAGTCTGATTGTTCAGATGCAGCCTGTATCTGAATCTCCCATCAAGAACATTGTCATATGTAGAGAAGAGTCCAGCTGCTGGATTTATTTCAGCTATGAGTGTGTCTTTAAACTTCCAGGTTATCTGATCTTCTCTCTGTATTTTAGTAAGACCTGAGGGTAGAATGACAGAGTCTCTCTCTATCACCGACACGACCGTCACTCCATCCGATGCCAAATCAATCACACCTAATGAAGAGAAATGTTCTGTCAGTCAGCAAACACATTCACCTTGAGTCTGAAAGTTCACCTGAACATCTAACACACTCACCACTGACATTGAAGATCTTTTTTGATAAACCTGTGGGGCTGTTGATATCAAGTTTATAAAGTCCAGAGTCTGCAGTTCTGATGTCTCTGATCTTGAGATCTCCAGTCTGATTGTCCAGCTGCAGTTTGTCTCTGAATTTCTCAGCAGCATTAACCTGTACTCTGTTACTGGAGTCACTGTTGACTCTAGCAATGACATATCCTTCAAAGCTCCACTCAATCACATCATTGCTCTGTATTTGAGTTACATCTGTCTGTAGAGTGACAGAATCTCCCACAATCACTGATACCGACTCCACAACATCTGTCTCAATGCCAGACACCACTGCAGAATAGAAAGTCCTTTACATTAAAATTCACCCATTCAGACCATACATTTACTCCAAATAAAGTGTAGATAGATCTCAGATGTTGGAAATCGCATGCACCTCAATTTCAAGTGTCATAGCAAAGGGTCTGAATATTTATGTTAAAGCTATCATATATATAACATTATGAATGGGATTTAATTCAGACTAAACATAACGAGGCTGTGTTTAAACTTTTTTTTCCATCTATCTATCTATCTATCTATCTATCTATCTATCTATCTATCTATCTATCTATCTATCTATCTATCTATCTATGCCCGGAAGCCGCAACCAAACTTCCTAAAACACGTAAATAATTTTTACATTTTAAAAATACAATTATAAATAAATAAATAAATAAATAAATAAATAAATAAATAAATAACTAAATACAACAACTTACCGTTTACGAATAATGGGAAAATAAAGATTAAACCAAGGTTCTTCATAATGAGTTGACACGATGACACCGGGGATCCACTGTGCGTCCAGCAACGCATTTTACAATAAACAGCCGTATAGAGAATTGCATCGTTTTCAGAAAGTCATGTGATTGGGGTTTTGTGTTTTGGTGTTGGTGTTTAGTGAAGGGACGATCAAGCTTGAGGGGGTGATAAAGCAAATGCTTCTATTCCTATGGAATACATGATTAAATCTAATTGAAAAAGTTCCTTCGTTTAGGAATATTTTCAGTTGATAATATAGTGTATCCATAATAACGTCAGGTTTATGGCTGTTGTACATGATAACAGCCTGCAGGTGGCGCTGTTAATCCTTTTCCCGCTAGTTTTATAATTTACTAGGATATAATGAAACCACAGCTGTTCTAGTTTTAATAATGTTCAGCACAATTCATTTAAAACATTTTCTCAACTAAAACACATTTACAAAAAATGAAGTGATTATGAAGTTAAACAACCAAATGTTTATATGTTGAATCCAATAGATTCAGTATATCAGTTAAGTTAGCAAATATGCTTGTTAATTCAGCCTAAAATAAGCTGATACAAAACTTTTGAAGTTGAAATTAATTTAATACCAAACATTTTTTTCTTTGTTTGGAACTTGATTTTGTTCTTAATATTTAAAATAGGCCTGAAAACTGGGTATTGAAGTTTTTATTAAATTGTATTGCATATGTGATGATGTCATAAGCTACAATAACAGCAGCAGCCAGTCGGGTGACAGGTACTGATGCATGACAACAGTGTGTACAATCTGAGAAAACAAAAACACTGCATGATGGCAAATTGTACATTAGTAAACGTTATTTCTTGTTCACAGCCAACTCAACTGTGTAACAGAGTTTGCTGATGTCCAGATGTGTGGTCTGGTTGTTGATGGGATTGTTGATCACACAGTTGTAGGTGTTTTTACCCTGATATTCCACCTCCAGAGGTAGAGAGAGACTGATGCTGAGATCAGACACACTGATGTTGGACAATAAACTGTTTCTTTTAAACAGAAACAAAAATAAATGTAGCATTACAGCATCTGCATCAGCACAGGCCCAATATATTACTGATGTCCATAATATTAAAAACGGTATTATATAAATTTCTACTCACCATAGATACTAGCACTCTGTTCAATCTTTGTCTTGCTCATGATGGCTATTTGATCAACTCCAGCATGTTCAGTTGTGATGTTTGTGATGGTCAGAGATCCATTTTGATGATCCACCTTCAGTCTGTCTCTGAATCTTCTATCAAGAACATTATAATTTGATAAGACTCTTGTTAATAGTTTATAGAAGTTTTATTTAGACATCTGAGCTGAATAGAGGCTGAATTAATGTTATAATACAATCAGTAGCAAACCATCTGAGGTACAGCATTAAGCATAATAATAATAAAAAAGTTATACATAAATGTAAGTTATACTTTACTGAATTATGTAGTAGAGTGAGAATAACAATACATGTCAAACATCCAAGATCAAGCTGTAGACCTTGTCAGTTTCTATATAAAAGCAGAATGGTGAACAATATAGCATTGAAATGAGTCAAATGTGTGTGTGCGTGTGTGTGTGTGTATGAATATATGTATATATTATTCAGTGTAGTGGACAGCACATTCCAGGGCCCAGTTTATGGCAAGGGGCCCCTCAAACGTTTGCTACATTTTGATTGGATTTTGGTGAACTAACATAAGCAAACTGTCCAATGCCATCAGATAAAGATGCCAGGACAACAGCCAGACATCTCTCAGAGGGCAAGAAAAAGACCTACAAAGCCCGGGAAGGACAGAACTTCCTATTGGTCAAAATGCAGTTTCTGCCCTCCACCCACCTACTGACTGATTCCTGTGACCGACCATAAAAATTCCTGCAGTGCAACACATACTCAGCTGTTAATGGAGATATGAATGCATGCATGACAGTTCAATCTTTTCCCATCATGTTTGGACTTAATGTCTTCGTAATATTGCCAAATGTATTCTGGTTGTGCTTTGGAAAGTGAGAAATGCACTGGTAAAACTTTAGTGACACTTTTCATTCTGAGTCTGAGTCAGGGACAGGACTGTAACAGATCAACTCCCATTCTGAGTCTCCGGTATGTCCAAGGGACACAAACCGTGCACCAAAGTTCTGAGTCTGAGCCCTGCGAGAGTGAGACAATGACTGAAACACCTCCCTTCTGAGTTTCCGGCCTGTTACCAGGAAGGCAGCAACAGAATAACCCCCTTCTGAGTCTCAGTCTGATAAGAAAAGAGACAGAAACAGAACACCAAAGTTCTGAGTCTGAGTCCCATAGGGGAAGACACAAACAGAGCAACAAAGTTCTGAGTCTGAATACTGTTAAGAAAAGGACTGTAACAGAAACAACCCATTCTGAGTCTCCAGCCTGCAAGGGTGAGACAGTAACAGGAACAAATCCTTCTGAGTCTTCGGCACACCCAGGAGACGCTAACAGATCAACTCCTTTCATTCAAAGAGACTAACACATATCAAGTCAGAGTCTCCAGATTTTGAGGCAGCAACAGATACAACCACATTCTGAGCCTCCAACCTGTGAGGAAAGAGATACTCTACGTTCAGAGTCTTCATCCAGCGAGACAACAACAGATGCAGCATCCTGAGTCTCCATCCTATAGAGACAAAGCGAATTGACCAAGTTCTGAGTCTTGAACCCAGAGAGGCAGAAGACACACAGACATTAAGGTCAAGCTTTGGCGAGCAAACCTTCACTTCAAGGTACTTTTGCTTGCATGTTCCAAGCTAAGGACCTTTAGCACCTACTCCAGGGCCACATCCGCGTGTTCCAGATCTTAGGACCATTGGGTGCTCAAGGAGATCAGCCTCCAAACCTCTTCCAGAGACCTTGGCATTGTTGTATATTATCAGTATATGATTTTCTAATTTACATGAGATATTGTATAGCTGATTTCAGTGGATAACAAATTATTGCTTATTTATTTGTGTGATGCATAGTAAGGTTATTCACCTTATTTGTTTCAGAGTAGCAACAGTTTATCTTTCCAGATGACATAGCTTTAGCAATAGCTTTAACATAGCAACACCCAACATAATCACTTGCATTTTATGCATCTTACACACTTAATTCCTTTTTCATTCATGGTATTCACTTAGTAGTTGTTGATTACTCTTGCCTTTAATAATCTAATCTTTTGTTAATAAACTTATTTTATTACACTTGTGTCTTCCTTGTGTTGATAATACAGAAGAGGTTCTACAAGTTAGAGATCCCACCAATCTTTCTTATGTGATGTGCTCATAACCACACTATTTCACCTCCCTTGATTGGCGAAAGCAAAATTCACTACATCAGTATATACAACCCTATTGTATTCCATGGTTCTCCGTATCAGGACATAATAAAAAAATATAATAATAATCTGGTCCTTGGCAGGTCTTAAAATTTGGAAAGTAAAACCTCAGATCAACAACAACACATGACATATAACACCATGTCATTATTTATTTAACAAAAGCTAGACCATTATGGAAAAGCCATGTGTGACAAGCTAAGGGTTGAACTAAGGACAACCTTACTGTTAACATAGGAATTAAGAGACAAAGTAGCAGTCAGGCACTGCTAATCAATCAATAACCAGTGTGAGCTGGTCTGGAGCCTTCAGGTGTGTGTAAGCATAATGCCAAAAAGGAAAGACATCAGCAATGATCTTAGATAAGCAATTGTTGCTGCCATTGGAAGGGTAATATGGACATTTCCAAACAATTTGACGTCCCTCATTTCACAGTGAAAAAAGATTATTCACGAGTAGAAGATTTTTAAGGCAGACACCAATCTTTATCATTTTAAATGAATACAGTTCTAAATGAAGCATATCTTATATTTTTTATTCATGAATGCTTATATTCACACCAAATGTTTTAGAAATAACACATTTAACAAATGTTTTAGAAATAAACATTTAACATCTAAAAGTAACATTATAGAATTCATATGTATTTAACTGCTCTAAACAAAAATGTTATAAAAAATATTACATTTATTTATTTATTAATTTATTTATACAATTTGTTAACAACTTTCTAAATTTCTTGCACAGACAGTATATGACTGAGCTACACCCGTTTGAAACTGATAGTCAATTTTGAGAAAAACACAGCTTCAAAATCACCTAGCAATGCTGCATCTTTTCCTCCACTTCTTTTTAAAATAATAATTATGGTAACACTTTAGAATAGGGTGCACATATTCACTATTAACTATGACTTTTTCCTCAATAATTTCCTAATTTGCTGATTATTAATAGTTGAAAAGGTAGTTGTTAAGTTTAGGTATTGGGTATGATTAGGGATGTAGAATAAGATAATGTAGAATAAGGCATTTATATGTGCTTAATTACTAATAAATGGCTAATATTCTAGTAGCATGCATGCTAATAAGCAACTAGTTAAAGAAAACATCAGAAACCATAATTACTATATTAAAAATCACAATATAGCTATTTTTATTGGATACACAGAAACATTCAAGCAAGGAAAAACAAATAGGATAATCAACTGTAAAAATCATTTTAGTGTAGTCATTGCAAATAAACTGATTATTAAAACTACTACAGAAGTTCTATCATGAGCAGTGAGTGATTCTGTCTTCTATTTTTTTGTTAGATTAACATTAGTTAAAGAGACCTACTGTAGTGCATAGATATAACATCAACAGTTAATCAAATATTTACAAGACATAACAGATTCTGTTTGCGTAATTATGTGCATATCGGGACCATGCGTTGTCTGAGACTCATGCCATCAAGAATTTGCTATGAATTTTCACAAGGAAAACAAATTTCAGATGTTTAATTATTGTTTGAAGCTTCTTAGACGATGGCTTAATGAACTAATTTTTGCAAAAAAAAAAAATATATATACATTTTTCACTTTTTAGCCCGTGTGCATTCTGACCCATGTTACCAGCATATTTGCATATATGCATATGTGGCTTGAACATGTCCACAAATTGTGTTTTTCAACCCCAACCTCAAATTTCGTCTGATCCATTCTTCTCATCCGGCATCAGTCTGTCTTTGAATTTTGCATCACATGTCTTACTGGGCCCTCCTCCGATTTCACCTACAAGAGAATTTAAAGGTGTAAACATCCACAGTAACAGTGTCAGTATTAATCAAATTCAGGGTTTAGAATGACATAATCTTCCTTTTTTACTGTTCACTTCAGTTTTCACAAAAAAAAAAAAAAAAAAAGAGGAATTACAGAGAAAACACACATCACACACATATAAACATGATTATGAACAAACATTTTACATTTTACAACTCCAAAGTAGCACAGTAAAGCTCATTATTTTTTCTCTTGCAGTGTCAGTTGTTATACTTATACTTACATCTTTTTTGTTTAGGCCTTCTGTAGAAACAAATCATACCAGCAGCAACAGCAGCAACAGCAGCCACAGCAGCCACAGCTAACAGGATACCAACAGTTACATTTGTATTACGTGAAGCCTCCGATGATGTTTTTAAAGCTGTAATAAATAGAGGAAGACAGTTATTAGTCTTATCTGAAAGCAACACTATAAAACACCTGTAAATCTGTATGTAAGTTAATATGAATCATTCAGTTTAAGAACAACGCACTTCATACATGATTTCGATGAAGAAAACGCTTATTAATCATGTACTTGATCAGACATCTAGTGTTTTCACACTTTCTAAACAATTAATTTAGCATATTTTCTTAGTTTTTTAAATCATGTTATTATCACCCATGTAGACATGTGCCACTGTTCTGTAATATGGTATATTTCAGTAATGAACATAGGTCCACCAATAAATAAATAAATAAAAATATAAATAACAATTATTCTTGTTCTTATTTTTTTCTTTCTATTGAACAATGATGGAACACATTTAGCGGAAAAAAATAATCAGTGTTTTCTTTTGTTTGAAAATCCTAAAAGCATAAGCAGATGAGGTGGTGAGAGGGGACTAACATTTACATTTTTTTAAAATAAATAAATAAAAAAAATAATAAATCAAATTAAAATAATTAATAAAATATATATAAAATTAATAAAAACATCATAAATAAAAATATATACAT